>CM071938.1:1222500-1262500 GCA_036784905.1 Acrossocheilus fasciatus | reverse complement strand
CATGCTCTCAAAACACTCAGACTTGTGGCTGCCATATCACTTGTGCATTTGCTTTTAGCACAACATTCCTCTTCTTTCCTCGAATCTAGATGTCAAGTTTATTATCCTGCACTGAATGCCTTCTCAATCTCAATGGAAAGCTCTTTAATTTAAATTGTGTCTCCTATAATAACGAGATTAAACTGAGAACAATGGAAACAATTGCTTAAATTCCCAACTAAGACCACATGTCTTAGCACAAGATTTTCCAAAATAAGAGTCTGCAATTAAAAGTCAGATTCTAATATAATACCACAATATAAACTCTATTCCTCCAATGTCAAATGATCTACAATAACATTAACATTTATATTAATTTAGTGGTCTATTTAACCTGGCATTGTATATTTCAAATAATGTTGCCTCTGTGATGATTTGCTTATGCTTATGCTAAATGAATAAACGTAAAAGTAATTAAAACATAGTTTTATTTAAAAATAAATAAATAAAAAACAAACAAACATTTGGATAAAAGCATCTGATATATGCATGAATGTAATTAAAGCATCATTTTATAGTTTTACACACAATATATTGCCTATTCACGCCTTCTTGTCTATTATTATTTACCTTATTTTCAGTTAAATAATTTCTCAATTTTTACTGAAATTACAAAGTTGATACAGTCCTGTGAAAAAGTTTGCCCCATCCATCTACATTCCTTTTCGCCGACTGTGTATTTTTATTTTTATTTTTTGTGATAAACTTTTTATTTATTTATTTTTTAATCAATAAAACAACATCCACACAAACAAACAACAGGGAGGGGGGAACCAACAGACACACTATCAACAGGATCACTAACCCTTCAGGATCGCCGATCTGTCATGCCATCTTAGTACACAGAAGATGAGAGTACGCGCCGATCGAAGTTCTTCCTTCCGTCATACACGCGATGTGCCCGGTCAATCTCGATGTCGCGCCCTTTCAGGGAAGGGATCCACTTGGAAAGATTAGCTCTGAGGAAGCCAGATGCATCGGAGCCTTCCGCCCCCTCCGGCAACCCCACCAGTCACACGTTATTTCTCCTGCTCCTATCTTCAATGTTCGTTATTTTTTCAGTTGCTCCAGCTGATTTCTTAAGTTTGTGGCTGTCCTCCTATCCTCACGTGCAGCTGCTTGAACGGAATCGACCCGGTCATGTGTCTGTTTCGCCGTAATGGCTAGCTTTTCAACTTCTGCTTTTAGCTCTTTTACAGTATCGTTGGTTGTTTGTATATCCAAATGTAGGTCACGGAGTGCTGGGGTTCAGTACAGAGTCTATCACTTACAATCGAAGCCACTACCGAATCGAGAGTACTTTGTTGCTTTTTAAGCGCTAGCTTGATAGCATTAGCTATAGCAGCGTCGAGATCCTCTCTGGAGATGGTGGAATCTTTTAATTTTTTCTTTATTTGCGATTGTCCACTCTCTCTTTTCCGACTGTCCTTGACTGCTGGGGCACTCACAGTGAGCTAAATAAAGAGTGGTACAAAATTTACTGACAGGATATATATATATACAATTTCTGACAAAGTGAGCAGAGCGAAGGACTATGCGCACATTGCCGCCGAAGGGTCACGTCATCCTCTCGCCAACTGTGTATTTGAGATAAAAAATAATCTAAATAAGTTTCTGAAAAATACACATCCAAAATTAATTTTCTAGACAGTACAGCTAATCCTAAACACGTCACGTCATAACAACAGATATCACCGGGTCGACTTGGATTACTCTTTCAAACTTTCTTAATCTTTAATAAGTCCTCAAAGCAGATGCGAAAAATGATCTAATGGAATTATGTCATGCAACGAGAAAGTTCCAAACACAACAGCCTCCCTGCTGAATGTGTTCCCGCTGGCTGCGTCCCTCCACAGGTGAGCAAGGACACGGCGGCGGAAGAGAGGAAATGAGTAAAGAGACGGGAGGACAAAAGCAGAGGGCAGATGAAAAAGCAGGAAGAACGTTGGGCAGATAATAATCGGAGTGTGCAGGTTTGTGAGAGCGCTCTGTGTGGAGCCGACGGGGCCCGGGATCAGGGGTGAGATGGGAAGAAAGCGGAGAAGGGGCCATACGCTGATCATTCTTAGGCCTGCCTGATCACAGACGCTACACCGCTAACAATGAGCCCTGTATGAGTGTGTGCATCTTAAAAAAAAGGGTTTCTCTTCGGTGGCTTTGTCGTGGCATTCCAGAGCAGATAACATGCAAGAGTCTCCATCTCCGCTCCCCTTCATCCTGCTTTCTTCAAGATCCCACGGGAGAACAAAGGTGAGCGACGATTAAAGCAGGTACAGCCAGGAAAAGAGGAAAGCACAAGACTTTTGGCTTGCATGCGAACATGCTTATGGCACAGCATCAGATATCCTTTGTTCACTTACAACATGCTATATATATGTAAGCAAAGGACTTTATTTTCACTTTCGTCGCAATTCTTCATAAACCCCATTTTACAAAATAGTCCTGTTAAGGTGAAAAATGATCTAAAATGAATGAAAAAGTAGTCAGAACACCTGAGCCAACAAAATATCCTCGAAGAACATTTTGCTAATATTCCCGTTAAGTTATGAACCATTATTTCCGAATAATAAATGTTTTGACATTTTCTTCTTGGTTATGCGAACCTTAAGGAAACATTATTTTCTCATTTTGCAAACATTATGGGAATGTTACTTTTAAATGTTCTCTGAACATCCTGAAACAAGTAGCAACGACGCACATCCAACTAAAACATTTCAGAAAAACGTTCCATGAACAATGTATAAATTACGTTTTATTAACGTTACTGTTCATAACTTTGAGAGAGCCTTCTCTCCCCGTTAGCTGGAACATGTGTAAATCTAATAGATTTTGTATGTTACTAACTACAATTTTTGTAATCAGTAACGGATTACAAATTTTAAGTACTCTACACAGCTCTGCCTTTTATACAGCATACATCAAATGAGAAGTCAGAATATGCAAAAGAACAAATATATTATGGCCATTTTTTGAATATTTAAAACTATATATTTTAAAAGATATTTGAAAATATATGTTTTGCCGTATGGGGTACTAGAGATGACCTTCAGTGCATGCAGCGTTGTTCACTTATAACGTGTTTTACAAACACAAACCAGTTAACTTTATTTCCACTTTTGTGAAATTTCAAATGTATTTGGTCATTACAAGTACTACTAGACTACTTCCCTATTATATAATATGCAAAAAGCAGTAGGTTAAATGAGTAGTATGGATATGCAGTATTCATCAAACAGGTTTGATCACGTCACAAGTACTAGAGAAGATGCATGTTAATATGTGCACTTTCTATCGTTAATAGAAATCTTCTGAGGCCTCTGCGTTTGCAACAGCTGAGATTACTCACAAAGAGAAAAAGACCACCTGGAAAAAATGACAAAACGTTCAGGCTCTTTCCGTTCTACCACCTGTTGCTCTCATCTTAGTGAAGAGCGTTTAAATGTGCGTGCGCTGGTACTAGAGACTGCAGAGTATTAGATGCATATCGTGTGAAATTGTGATGAAACCTGCAGAAATATCTTTTGTGCTATTATTTATGTCCACCAACGTGGAGCGAGAAGACAAGGTGACAACCGCAGAACAGTGCGAGAGAAGCCGCCGTGATGACCTCACTTCCCTTTGGCATCGTTTGTGCTTTAGCCGTCTCTGTTTTTATTTTTTCCTCTCTCTCTCTCTCTTTCTGTTAACCCAGATTCCAGGCCTCGTGGCTGAGTCGTGGCCAGGTTCGGCAGGCCATCCGAACAGCCTCCAAAATCCTGTCAGCGCTCAGAGACACGGCACGCGTGCAGGCCGCTTGGCACACGGCCGCGCTCCAGATACACATATACATTCAGAGCGCGCTAACTAAACACATAAATGACATCTCACTGGTGTTCTGATCTCTGTTTAGAGATTTATTATGATTGCACACAACCTCAAATGAGCTGTAATGGCATACTGAATGTAGTTCTGTCATATTTGTAAGTTTATATTAATTTGTGGTTGACCGAAATGTTTTTTTAATGGCCAATGTGATATTTGGAGAGCAGGGTGGCTGAAGGCAAATTAATTGTCATATAATAGAAGTTAATAATGACAAATGAGACACATAGACTTTGTTTAATTCAAAATAATGTGAAAATGTTTTTTTTGTTTTTTTTATTAACCATTTTTTATATTTCTGTTTAGCTTTCTTTTTATTTCATTGTTAGACATTTTAGTACTTATTTCAGTTAGTTGCAAAAGGAAACATTTACAACATATTTTATTTCAATTAATAAAACTATTTTTAAAAGTACAATTTTAATGTGCTTTTTTATGTGCTTTTAGCATTTTTTTTATTTCTTAACATTTCTATTTAGCTTTATTTTTATTTCAGTGTTAGTTATTTTTAAACATTTATAATTTAATTTTATATAATTGTTATAATTTATACCAAGTTTAAGTTTTCCTCTATTTTATTATTATTTTATTTCAGTTAATGAAAATTATTTTTAATATTACCATTTTTAGTCATTCTGTTATGTGCTTCTTCTTTTTAAATGGTTTTCTTAATTTTACTATTTAGCTTTTTTTTTATTTCAGTGTTGGTTTTAACAGTTTTAGTACTTCAACTTATTTCAGTTATTTACTAAGGCAAACATTCTTAAACTTCAAATTATTTGAAATACTTTTAAATTCATCTAATATATATATATATATATATATATATATATATATATATATATATATATATATATATATATATATATATATATATATATATAGAGAATTTTTTTTTTTTTTTTTTTTTTTAATTAATAAAACTCCTTTAATAGATTTAGTTAACAATTACAACATTGCTATGAAGGCCTACATGAATACATAATCAGAAAGGCAAAGGTGACGAATGCATTTGCTAGTAAATTAAAGAAACAGAGAACTACGCATTTCTATTTACTACTTTACTTCTAGTAATTCTACATAACTTATGAAAGGCATTTCATGCACACAGTGCAAAACACGTACTGTTTTTCCTTGGCTGTCAGATCAGGATGTTCCAGCGGAGTTTTGACATTTTATCACCCCACATGGCCAACACCTGATGCCAAATGAAAACTGAGAAGAAATGTGGCTCATGAGACTGCGGCCATATTGATCACATAATAACGTGAGGAAATGATTAGCAAACGAGAAAACAAATAGACTCTGTTTATTCTCACTCACATTCCTGTTCACAGAAAAGCCAGCAAGTTAGTTCTGGTACGAATCTGCCTCCAACCTGAAGGAAAACTCATCTGTTCTGCCTCTTTGACCTTGAGATGAAATGCTACAAGCTAAAGGCCAAACGCAGCCAGATTTTTTTGGGAGTCGTCCTGGAGTGCTACACTGAAACGCACGTCTGTTAAGAGAATGAGATGGAGCTGTACGTGAGAGGAAAGCAAAATACTAAGGTCAGAGGAGAGAAGCTGAAAAACAGAAATCAACTGAAGAGCCGAGCAGCGATACTGAAACAAACAGACAGCAAATAGATTTGGGAAAGACACAAAAGAAGGATATTGTTTTGCAATCACCTGGAACACCCTACTGATATGCTGCAAATCCATTCAGAGCACCTTAGCATCTTCATAGCAACACCCTGGAAACAACCCAAAACAATCTTGCAACATCCTACCAACAGCCTAGAAACACCCTAGCAGCTGAATAGCAATGTGCTGCAAAAAAAAAAAAAAACAATACTCAGAATACCTTAGCAACCACTCTGAACACCGTAACAAATGAATGATGATGTACTACACAACATAATAGCAATAACACAGTAATACCCTACTAACCACAAAGATGTAAGCAATAGCAATATGCCTAAAAACAGAGAGCTCATCAGTTACTGCATAGCAACACCCTGGCAACGACCCAGAAAAATCATGCAACCACATAGCAACACCCTACCAACAGCCTGGCAACATCCTAACAACCATAAACAAAACCTAGAGCATAGAAATGTTGTAAAAAAAATAAACCTGAGACCACATTAGTAGCCGCATAGCAACACCCTGGCAACTGCCCAGAACAACCTTGCAACCACATAGCAACAGCCTAGCGACATCATAGCAACCGCATAGCAACGTGCTTCAAAAAACAAACAAAACACTCAAAATACCTTAGCAATGACGCGGAACACCCTAATAACTGCATGACAATACACACCCTTGCAATCACATAGCAAAACCCTAATAACCACGAAGAACTAAACAATAACAATATGCTTTAAAAACGCAGACCACATTAGTAACTGCATAGCAACACCCTGGCAACAACCCAGAATAATCATGCAACCATATAGCAACACCCTACCAACAGCGAAGCAACATCCTAACAACCACAAACAAAAACTGGAGCATAGAAATGTGTAAACAACAAAACTCGGTGCACATTAGTAACTGCACAGCAACACCTTGGCAACAGCCTAGAATAACCTTACAACCACATAGCAACATCCTAGCAACCGCATAGCAACATGCTTAAAGAACACTCAGAATACCCTAGCAACCACACGGAACATCCTAATAACTGCATGACAATACATTAAAGAACACCCTTGCAATCCCATAGCAATGCTTTTACAACCACAAAGACCTAAACAATAACGATATGCTTTAAAAACCTCAGAGCACCTTAGCAACTGCATAGCAACACCCTGGCAACAACCCAGAACAACCTTGCAAAAACACAGCAACCACTTAGAAACACCCTAGCAAACTCATGACAATGCACTAAAACACTAAGAACACCCTAGCAATTGCATAGCAACACACTAACAACTCAGAATCCCTTAGTATATGCATAGCAACACCCTAGCAACAACCCAGAGCATCTCAGCATTGTAAAATTGAGTCAGCATCACTTCATCCTGTCGCTCTTCATTAAAGTGTCTGTCCTGCTTTCTGGTCAATCTATTAACTCTGAATAAGATACCAAAGGTGTATTTATCACATAAAAGCATTTTTTTTCCTTACTTTGTACATGGCAAAATGACAAATTCAGAATGAGTATTATTGTGCTGTTTCCAGTAAAATATCTAGATTAAAATATACTAAAATTCAAGATATATTCTCTAGTCTTATTATGTGAGCTGCACACGTCACACACACACACACACCTGTTTTGTCCATCAGAGGTTGTATTGGGTAGGCGTGGCCTGCTGTGGGTGGGCGTGGCCTCTCAGCTACTGCTGTAGACATTAGGGCGTCGGTGCAGAAGTGCTGGCGCTGTCGTCTTCATTAACCAGAAGGAACGACAACCTGATTCACATCCTGAGCGCCAGCCTGCACACCGCTAGTGTCTCAATGATCCTATTCATCAACCCTCTCTCCTCTCTCACGGTGGCCCGATTTACTCTCCGCACTCTGTTCTCAGTGTCCTTTCTCATCAAAAATACACTAATGGCATGTTTAATACTGTATAAAACTGACCAATTTTAATCTAAAGTTTTACCAAGACAGCAATGAAATTACAAATCTAATTTTCAAAATACATTTTTTGTTATTTATTTATTATTGTTTAAAACAAGAAAAATATCTACCAATGGCACCAGAAAAATAATTTTATTTTCCCTTTGAATTGCATTTATTTTTCTTGTTTTAAACAGAAATTCACTTCCTTTTTATACATTTTCCAAAAATGTAAAACTTAATATCTTATGTAATTCTGCTTCTCCAGTAAGTGCATCTTGATCTAGATATAGTTATTTATACTGGAAAACAAGACAAAAATACTGAGTAAGACAATTATTGTTGTGTGTGACAGCGACAGTGCAGCATCAAAGCCACCAGAAATCATTCATTTTGAATGAGAGTCATCAGTTTGCAGGTGAAATGATTGACAGCGACTGTTAAACATGCTACAAAACTGAAGATTTAACTTAATTAAATGATATTGACATTAGTCTTAGCACATTAAATATGCCTTATCCAGCAAGTATGCAAGCTTTGAAGTCTGCATTTCCATGCTTCTATAAAGTATACTGCTGGCCTATATCTGTGTGCTGTCTAGACAGTATAAAATAAGTACACTAACAAACAGATGCTGCCATAGCGAGACCTGAGAGATTTATCAGCTCTATTTTCATGCCTGAATTAACCGCGTGTAAAAATGACTTGAGTAAACTGAAATATCTACAGCAGAGCCAACAATAGATGCACAGACACTATCATTAAATCAATCTTGCTTGCAATTCAAGTGATTTACAACTATAATGCAGCCATATTTGACATGTGATCTCTCAGCAATGTCTAGTTTGATTAGAGGCTCTAATTGAAGCACATTGACGTCTTAATACTTTAAAACCCATGTCAAAACAACAAGCAGACATTCCACGGGATATGGAGGAGAAGACGCCTGAGGGCGGTTCAGCTGAGAGAACACTAGACAAAGGTTTGGAAGTCCTGTTGCAAAGGAAGTTTTTGCAAAAAGCACACAGCAATATTACAATCCAAATCGGAGGCAGCATCGAATGCATCACTGAAAACAACTCATCTCAGATGACAGTGATCGAGTACATGCATGCTATAGTATCTACTGTTTAAAAAAGCAAAACCTGATCCAGAAAACAAAGTGTTCCTGTTACCTGCTCTAGATAAATGATTATTGCATAATGTGAAGGATCAGGAGTGAGGCGCACATTCACTCCTGTCACATATGGAAAGACTGGAGCGTTTGACTTTAGTCTGACACCTGCTGGACGCTCGGGGTCACAAAACTCAAGTCTATAGCACCGCTCAGTGTCAGACTGCTTCTCCTGCAGGGGGCGCTGTAGGCTTAGATAACACACTTCAACTATAACGCATCCTATCACTATACAGACACACAGTGGCGCTGCAGTCTGTTCAGTTATCCAGTGAATGCAACATTTAGAACTAAAACAGGGTCCTTACAATAACATACTATAATGGTATGTGATTAGCATAAGTGACCCTGGACCACAAAACCAGTCATAAGGGTCTTTTTTTTTTTTTAATTGAGGATTATACATCATCTGAAAGCTGAATAAATAATCTTTCCATTGATGCATGGTTTGTTAGGATCGGACAATATTTGGTTGAGATACAACTATTTGAAATTCTGGAATCTGAGGGAGCAAAAAAATCTAAATATTGAGAAAATCACCTTTAAAGTTGTTCAAATGAAGTTCTTAGCAATGCATATTACTAATCAAAAATTAAGTTTTGATATATTTACGGTAGGAGATTTACAAAATATCTTCATGAAACATGATCTTCACTTAATATCCTAATGATTTTTGGCATAATAGAAAAATGTATAATTTTGACCCATACAGTGTATTGTTGTCTATTGCTACAAATATAGCTGTGCTGCTTATGACTGCTGCTGTGCTGCAGGGTCACATATTTAGAAAACATTCTCCATACATCTGAGTACCTTTAATGCAGTGCCACCTTGGATAAGAGCATCTGCCAAATGCATAAGTATAAAAGTAATGAGATGATGAATTGAATATTTATTTAATTGTATGTATTTATTATTTTTAGTTATTTTATATATGGGCATCACACAGAAGAGAGAATTTGCCTAAAAAGTGCTGTAATTTATAAGGGTGCTGCAAATGAAACCGTTTTGGGAGTAAAAATGGAAAAAAAAGTATTATATATTATATTATGTAATATTATATTATATTTTATATATATATATATATATAATAAATTTACATTTTAAAATAATATATAAATAATACATAAAAGTCATTATATAAACAATATATGATGAGCTGATTTGATCATTTTTTGATTAAAGATTCTTATTAGTAATTAAGTATTATATGTCATTATTTTAAAACATAAAAGTTGGAAACACACACACACACACACACACACACACACACACACACAGACAGACACACACAGACACACACACACGCACACACACACACACACACACACAGACACACACACACACACACACACACACACACACACACACACACACACACACGCACACACAGACAGACACACACACACACACACACACACACACACACACACACACACACACACACGCACATATAAATAAGAGCTTCTGCTTAAACAAATGTTTTAATTGAATGTATAATTTACAAATGTGAGAAATGACCATAAAAAGGGTCTTTCCCCATATTTTTCAGTTCATCTGTTTTTTTTATCGTCTCTGCTCTGCTGTAAAGCCGACTGAAACAGAAGTGTGTGAATCCGCACTCGTTTGTTTTTATCACTTGTCTGCGGTTTCTCTAATATCTTCTCTTCCACTCTCATCTTCCTCTGCAGTGATGCTCTGGACTAACGGCTCACCACAAACACTTACTTCATTGTCCATTTGGAACAGATTCATCTGCATGTTTTTGGTCATTAAAGGCTGTAGTGAAGCGTTCACAGTACATTCAGACAGACAGGGTTATATGTTCTGAGTTCTGCAAAACAATTTTTGCACTTTATTGCTAATGTGGATTCACAGGCAGTCAGCATTTATTTTATGTTTTACATCTATTTCAAAATAAATCAGCACTATAAACTAATACATCTTAAAAACACCTCAAACTGGAATACAAGGCCCACAAATCCAATTGAATTACGTATTTAATTAAAAAAATTATGAAAATAAATAAAAGAATGGAAATAAAGTATTAAATGTATGGACATAGAAGAATGAATGAAATAAAATAAAGGAAGTAAAAAAAAAAAAAAAAAAACAATATTACTGACTGAAATATGAGAAAAGATTCATATTTCAAATAAATACATAAATAATCTAATAACCAAAACAAAACATTTCACTGACAGAAATATGAAAAAAGTCATATTTCACCCTGAAATAATACATAAATAAAGTAAATAAATCACTAATTGACATTTGCTTGACAAGCACAAACAAATAATAATAATAATACTTTTTATTATAAAAATAATATGAATAAAATATTACAAAATATATTTAAAATATCACAATAGTAGTTGTACCGAAATTAATTTAGGTTAAAAAATATAAATTATGAAATTGAATGCATGCACATACACACATATATAATACATTTTTTAGATTATATATAATATGTGACCATGGACGACAAAACCAGTCTTGAGTGTCAATTTTTCAAAATGCTGAATAAATAATCTTTCCATTAATGTATGGTTTGTTAGGATCAGACAATATTTGTCTGAGATACAACTATCTGAAAATCTGGAAAATCTAAATATTGAGGAAATCGTCTTTAAAGTTGTTCAAATGAAGTTCTTAGCAATGCATATTACTAATCAAAAATTAAGATTTGATATATTTACGGTAATACATTTACTAAATATCTTCATGGAACATGATCTTTACTTAATATCCTAATGATTTTTGGCATAAAAGAAAAATAGATGATTTTGACCCATACAGTGTATTGTTGGCTATTGCTACAAATATACCCCAGCGACTGAAGACTGGTTTTGTCGTCCAGGGTCACACATATATAAAATTTGGGGGTCTCACAGAAAGCAGTGTAATGACTCAAAGCGATGTTTGTGCATGTGAGCACGTTCCCCCGTGTATCTTCTGTCAGACGAGGACATCTTGGCTGTATTTCCTCAGCACAATAATCTCTGTATGGCCATACTTCTGTATGTCTCTACACTAAAAGCCTCGTTAGCCACACAGTTGCATATTGCTAATGCTCTAATAAACTTCACAAATCAACAGACTGTAGATTCTCCAATTAAACAGAAAGCAGGTCAGGACGGAGGCCTCATTAGATTCAGTTACACGGCGTTCACGCAGCCCGGTTCAGCCAATATTACAAAAACAAACCTGTGTTTATACTGTACAGAAAAATGTATGCAAGTAAGATGCTGTCATTTACCACACAAAATAATGTCAAGTTTGCAGCGATTCATATGCAATGAGAGTTAATGGGACAAACATACAGCAACAGAAAATAAACATTTTCCACAACCAGCATAAGACTAGTTACTGGCCTCGTTTGTGCATCCAATCTCAGCCCAACTTTATCTAAATATTGCATCAGTTCCTCATTCAATCTATTTTGCGACCCAAACTGACCCTTTTTTTCATGTTTCCTATTCAGTGCCTGATCAAACATCCCACAATATTGTTGATTTACACTACCAGTCAAAAGTATTTGAACAGCAAGGTTTTTAATGTTTTCTATGGAAGTCTCTTCTGCTCAGCAAGCCTGCATTTATTTGATCCAAAACACAGCAAAACACAGTAATATTGTGAAATATTTTTACTATTTAAAATAACTACTTTATATTTAAATATATTTTAAACTGTAATTTATTTCTGTGATGCGCAGCTGTATTTTCAGCATCATTACTGCAGTCTTCAGTGTCACATGATCTTCAGAAATCATAATAATATTTACATTTACATTTATGCATTTAGCAGACGCTTTTATCCAAAGCGACTTACATTGCATTCAAGTTACAATTTTTACATTTTATCAGCTCTTGCTTTCCCTGGGAATCGAACCCATGATCTTGGCGTTGCTAGCGCCATGCTCTACTATTTGAGCTACAGGAAAGTATAATATACCGATTTTCTGCACAAGAAACATTTATTATTAATAATATAAATATTTAAAACAGTTGATAAAATTTGTATCAGCATCATTTGATGAATAGAAATATCCAAAGATCAGCATTTACCTGAAATAAAAAGCTTGCAGTCAGTTTTTTTGTATGTATTTATTTATTTATTTATTTATTTATTATTTTAAAAAAATTGGGGGGGGGGGGGGGTATAGAAATTAATACTTTTATTTAGCAAGCATGCTTTAAACTGATGTGATGATAAAGACACTTATAATATTACAAAAGATTTCTATTACAGATAAATGCTGTTTTTCTGAACTTTCTATTCATCAAAGAAACCTGAAAAAAAATCTACTGAGCTGTTTTCAACATAATAATAATGATGTTTCTTGAGCAGCAAATCAGTATATTAGAATGATTTCTGAAGATCATGTGACGCTGAAGACTGCAGTAATGATGCTGAAAATACAGCTAATTGAAATAGTAAAAATATTTTACTGTTTTTGTTGTACTTTGGATCAAATAAATACAGGCTTGGTGAGCAGAAGAGACTTCTTTAAAAAAAACAGTTCAAAAACTTTTGACTGGTAGTGTATGTAGTTTTAACCATTAAAATAAGTCAGTGCATGTATTTCAAAACATAGTCTATTTTATATATAATATGATATAATCCAAGCTACAAATGGACAAACACTTGTGTGTTTGTGTTTCTCAAGCTAGCCAATTAGCCTACTAAACTAGCATGCAATAAACGTCAGGAGTTACTAGCGTATAAAACAAGCACAGAGTGCAGGAACAAAATACAAAATACAAGCTTCTGCTGTTAAACTGCATCATCAACATCCACTGTAAGTACATTCATTTACTTACTTTTTACTGTGTTTTAAAACATTTTTAGCAGTAGGCTACTTGTAAATGATGAGTGTCTTAAAGTTGTTTTCATCTGCTTACACACATTTTCAAAACTCTGACTCTTTTTTTTTTTTTTTTTTTTTCAAAACTTTACACACAAATCCAAGAATTGCACACAAAATGAAAAAAAAAAACCTCGCATCTCTTGGAAAATGAAGCACAGCATTCAAAATATCACAAACACATCTCAAAAGCACACATTTGCAAACACCTTTACCATAATATTACGTCCTGTTAGATTTGTGTGTGTTGCATAGAGAATTGTGTGTTGTGTGTTTTATGAAATTGAAAACTGAGTCAAAGGCTGAGAATCAGTGTCTGGTTTTGTAGATTTGGTGTGTGCTTCTGCTGTTTGAGTGACAGCTTTCAGAAACTGTGTGACAAGGAAAGATTTTGTGTGCAAGCAGCTGAAAAAACTGTAAAATTAGCTGAACAGTTGATTTGAGTGAAAATTAAAAACAATGTGATGGTCTTTATTCTGATAGGAACATCATCAGCGGTGATTTGGAGGAAATGACACTATGAATGTTTATTCATAAATGTGATGCATGCAGCTAATGGGGTGTTGTTTCATACAAAGCGCTGTTGAAAGAGTTCTTGATGATAGGATGATAGAAATATGCTGCATTAGTTGTGTTTGCTGACATCAGGAGAGAAAAAAACAAGAAAGCCAGAAAACTACCAAGAAACTCCTACTGAAGGGTCATTTACTGACCTGATTCTCTGTGTGTGTGTGTGTGTGTGTGTGTGTGTGTGTGTGTGTGTGTGTGTGTGTGTGTGTGTGTGTGCGTGCGTGCGTGCGTGCGTGCGTGCGTGCGTGTGTGTGTGTGTGTGTGTGTGGCAAGGCTCTGATAGTGGTCTTGGCTTCAGGAAGTTTAGGGGAAGCCTGTCTCCAGACTTCACTTTGACCTCGTCTCAGTGGCACTCAGCAGCACTGATAGACGCACTCGCTCACATCCGAGAGAAAACAAAGCCGTACAGAATCCAAGCTAAAGTCAACACATCTACACTAGATAATAGTCTATAGACTTCAGGCAAAGGGGCCACAAAATATATACACTACTGTTTAGAAATTTGGGGTCAGTAAGTTCTCTCTCTCTCTCTCTCTCTCTCTATATATATATATATATATATATATATATGAATTAATTAATATTTTTATTTCTTAAGGATGCATTAAACTGATCAAAAGTGGCAGTAAAGACATTTCTAATGTTACAAAAGATTTCTATTTCAAATAAATGCTGTTTAAACTTTATATTTATCTGTGACTCCTGAAAAATAAAAACTCCTGAAAAATCACGGTTTCCACAGAAATATTGTGCAGCTGTTTTCAACATTGATAATAATCAGAAATGTTTCTTGAGCAGCAGAAAAGTTGTAAATAAAACAAAGGTTATTGATGTGTGTTTTACAAGAGAGATGTGTGTTCCCAATATTTCTATTTTAAAAAATGCATATTTAATTTAATGTTACTTCCTGTGTTTGTTGTTATTTTGCACTTCAGTATATATCAAGTATGATTTATTATCTATAAAATAACATCCTTTACAATGGCATGGCTTCCTCTCCTTGCATAAATGCATTGAATCAACAAACAGATCTGTCTCTGTTTGGCCTTCAGTTTCTGGCTTCTTGGCAGGGATTGCACACAAACGCACATGAAACCTCTGAGGGAAGATATTTGTTTTGCAATTGCCACTCGTCCTTCTGTCTTGTGCTTTGAATAGCGTTCATTCCTTTGTCTATATTTTATTCAGATGGCAGCCACATGTTCAGATTGGGATAAAAAGCTCGTCTGTCCTGACACGTCTTTTTTGCTTGCTATTCAGTCACACCCTTTATATACTCTGTGCTATTTAACCTTAAAATTTACTTTCAGAGTTTGTCTTGATGAACTTTGCTTTTATAGATCCAGCTGTTTCCGCAGTGAGACATTAGATTGATGTTTATTCTGTGAGTAAAATGAAGCATCAGCATTTTCTTTTATGCATGTGGTCGTCATGCTGAGCTGTGGTGTTTAGTGATGTAATGAGAAAACGCTGATGATTACAGAGCTGTGCATTGAAAGATCAAAGGCATTTCATTGGAAAAGCTGGAAACGAGTGCAATGCATTTTGCGATTTGCTTTGAAAAGTCGCACATCTTACGTTTTTGTGCGATCTGCTCACACCATCTGAAAATTAGTGTTCGGGTTTGACCTTTTAGCTACAACTGATATAACAAAAATGTTCTAGAATATTTTGCAAATGTTTCATTATGTTATGAAAACACTATTTCTGAATGTTCTCGGAATGTTGGGAATGTTATTTTTGAAAACGTTTTTAGAAAAAGTAGTAAAGTTTTTAAAAAAAGTTAGATAAACTAAAAAAAAATAGAAATAAATTTAATTAAATTTAATTAATTATTAAAGATCTAAATAATGTAATCTTTAATAATGTTCTCAAAACACTAGCACATTGTTCATGGTACATTTTATTTACTTTGTTTTTTAACATTACTGGAAGAACATTTGATCATAACCTTGAGAGAACCTTGCCACAACGTTCTGATAACGTTCTGATAGTGCGGGAACTAGGAACTGTTTTAGTTCCCGGAACTCCATTTGGAGGAACTAATTAGATCCTACTTCAGAGTAGGGTCTAAAACAGTTCCATAGGAACTATCGTGACGTAGGTGTACGCTGATTGGCTAAACGCGTACGAAAACGCCCTCACCCGCCATGATTTAAAATGCCGTGTAAACACATACTATGTAAACATCGCATCAACTTATATTTCGCAAGAATGGAGAACCGCGATAGATGGACGGACGCTGAAGTGCAGGCTCTTTTGAACATTTTGAACTCCTTTCCGATCTTTCAATCGTTTGACGTACAAGTTACGTCGACATTCCATGTCCATTATTGTGAACCCCGCAAGACACAACAATAACACAGCTCCGGTCACAGCGTCCTCCATCCTCCTGTTGTTAACGTTGTTCTTCTTGGTTTACGTTGTTGAACGCCGCACACAAATGACGTCGCTTACGTCACTTCTTAGTACCCGCTGTCAGTGCGATTGCAACCCTTTAAATGGTACTGGGAAATAGTTCACGCAAAATCGTCCCAGTACTTTAGTACTGTACTTTTAGTTCTGGAACTAAAGCGGTGCGAAAGGGGCTATTGAATTAGGTGGGCACTACAGCGGCAGTATCAATTGAAGCGGTCACTGCTGCGGCATCTGAAAAGAAAACGTGGCTTCTACAGAAGTAAGCACTGCTGCAGCATCTGAGAAGAGAAGGAGGCTTCTGCGGAAGCGAGAACTGCTGCGGCAGTGGGGAAAGTGCAGAGAAAACTCCTGCGGGAGCAGACACTGCAAAGGCAGTAGGGGAACAAAAACATAAGGCTCCTGCGGGAGCGGGGTGCTGCTAGGATGGCTGAAGTGGAGATGAGCCGCTATGGGTGGATTTGGTGGTGTTAAAGGGGATGGCTATGGTGGGTCTGAGGTTCGAGAGAACAGGGATGGACTGGCGTTAAAGGGGTCAGCTGATGAGGAGTCCGTGAGCTTCTTAGATATGGAAAAGGGATTATTAGTGGCGGCAGGAAAAGACTGAGATATGTGGGCCTGTGTTGCAAGTGGAGGCGGCCTCACGCTTGCTTCAGCTGCTGTAGCTCATGGGAAGGGAGTGGGGTTTGTGACTGAAGAGCCGGTGTAGTCTGTACCGCTAGCAGAGGCAGCCTCACGCTAGCGTCTGCTATGGGAGCTGGAGGCAGCTGAAAAGGAAAAGAGGTTAGGAATAACAGGAGGAAAAGACGTGAGGGCCTGAGTTGGCACGCTTGCTTCGGCTGCTGTAACTGTAGGCCATGGGGTTTGTGACTTTCGGGGAAAAAGCTGGAAAGCCTGTGTAGTCTGCACTGCTAGAGGAGACGACCTCACGCCAGTGTCCGCTATGGAAGCTGGAAGCCGCTGAAAAGGAAAAGGGGTTAGGGGTAGTAGACGGAAAGCTTGCTTCTGCTGCTGAAGCTGTAGGCCGCGGGAAAGCGGAGTGGTGTGTGACTGCTGGAATGTCCGGATAGCCTGCAGTGTTGCCGACTTAGCAATTTTGTTGTAAGAATTAGCAATTTGTCAGACTACCCTAGTAACTTGTTTTTTTGAGGCAACTAGTGACAAATGTATCCATTTTCAAATTTTATTTGGCGACTTTTAAAAAGTGATGCTTTTTTCTGTTAACCACGAAAACGGAAGAAATATTGAAATGGCTAGCCAGCCAAGCGGCACATCGGTTGGTAACGTACGACACTTTGAGAGAAGTGCCTAGCAGTACGCACTTTACATATGAATAAAGTTGCAGGTTGTGCTTGTTCAATAATTGTTTATGATACGCCTTAATTTTTTCTTCTTAATTTTAATGTCACGGTTCGGCTGCTACAGTGCGTGAACGAGGAGACGAAGGAGCGCTGAGACGTGGGAGATCACATTCAGTCTTTATTTGACAAGATAGCCAAGAACACACATGTAGAGCGGGGTGAAGACAATTCAATACCGGATAGGAAACACAGGGCAGAACATACAATAAATACTGAACATAACGAGGGGATGACTAGACACACCTGGAGTGGATTTAGGAGTGAGGTAGCTGATTTGCAGGGTGACAAATAGATCGTACAGATCTGCTTTATTTACCCTCTGCGAGAACGGAGCGTCAGAATTAATAAGCGTTTGGTTTGCCTCAGGGTTGAGTACTGTCCACTTTCCGATCAGAGGAATTGTTGGCGCGGCCGAATGGTACGAGGATGCCTGATACGAGAGCGGCGACCAGGATGGAGCCTGGGGCTCGGCGGCGATGACTGGCGGAGAAAGAGTTGCGGCCGGCGGATTGCAGCGTAGGATCTGAAAATCCCAAGTTTGGTCTCATTGTTTGGACGGGAAAAAAATGTTTGGGTCTGTGATATAATGGCAAGAGAAGCGAACCGAATGCTGAAAGTCAAGAGATGATAAAGGTAAGACATGCTTGATTATTTATAGTGGTCCACTCTTGCCCTGATTGGACAGATGGTGTAATTACTAATGATGAATTGGCCGTGTTAATTATCTGTGCGTGCTCCTCTTTATAAACTTGTTTATAAAACATCACGTAACATCGATTGTTCAAATTCAAATGAAATCAACTATTATAATATGTACAAATTCTCATGAGATCGGACCAAACGGAAAACTTTTTTATGTATTTTGGTCACTCATTTACACAACAACAGTGTTTTGGGGGCCTGAAAATACAAACTTTTGAAAATGGTTTTCAAATTGCAATTTTTTAATTTATTGTGTTTTATTTTTTATGTTCGTGTTACGTATTCTTACATGTTCTTCAAATATGTAGAGAATGGATGCACAGATATGTGTTCCTTTACAAAGACACATTGCCAACTACTGGCCTGGAATGAATAAGACAACATTTTTAGTCATTTTCGTAGATTAGTGTGATCAGTTTTTGTGTGTACATAAAACTTTTTTTTTTTTTACCGAAGCGTTTTAATTCATCTAACATTTTTAAATGTTACTACTTGTTTCAGAATTTTTAGAGAACATTCAACATAATGTTTGCAAAATGATACAATGGAGCGTTCACTTAACATTCAGATAACCAAGAAAAAAACGTTTTTTAAAACATTTAAAAAATTGGACATTCTGAGAATATTTGAAAATAACACTTAATGGGAACGTTAGCTAAGTTGTTGCTAAGTGACCGCGATTAACAACAGTAATAGCTATTGAGCGTTCAGCACTAAAAAGAGTTTGTCCACTGGTGACATGTTTTTAATTAACAGTGTGGAAACTCATAATATTTTTCCGTTTCGATCTGTTTGATCATAAACAGGTCAGTTGTTCACTTTCATGTGGATTGGCAGATTTTTTCCTCCACATCTAACAGGAACGTTGCAGGGTTTCCAGAGTCTATTGATGTGGTCCATTACTTTGACTCCCATTTAACTGCTACTGAAGTTCAGCATTAATCATTCACAAATGTGCAGAAGCACTAAGATTTCAACTCAATAAAATCAATACAAACCATCTGTAACTATTTTATTGTGTTGCTAGGGTGTTCCACGTAGTTTCTTTCTGTGTGCATCTGTGGGATTTTTCCTCTGTTTTATTCCAAACGGCTAATACGTACATGCATACAACATATATGTTGTAAAAAATGAAATCGCAAAACAATTTTTGACTTTTTTACCTTCATATACTAAAATATATTTCAAAATGTATATCAGGGGCAAGAAAATACAGTCTAAATGCAAATATGGATGGAATAGCCTACTAGACGTAAAATGAGATTTCTAATGATTCATTACTGTTTCATTTTTAAAATATATATATTTTTTTTTTTAAAGTGTGTTATGTTAAAACGTTATAGACAACAAGTTTTTCTTCAAATGTGAAATCTGAATGTGTATGTAGGATTGAAAATACATGGAGGGCAAATATTTGTTTAAAAAAAAAAAATATATATATATATATATATATATATATATATATATATATATATATATATATATATAATATGGGGTAAATATTTTTTTAATTTAATGAAACATTTTTATATATGTTTGCCCTTTTTTGTACATTCTTATATATTAGAAAAAGAAAAAAATATATATATATACATATATATATTTATATATCTCTTTTTTTTTTTTTTTTTTTTGGCTATATGGGATGGACCAGTAGGTGAAAATGGTGCATTTAGTCAATCAATTCAATTCAATTCATGTTTATTTGTATAAAGTTGTTTAATAATACATATGGCTTCAAGTCAGCTTTACAGAAAGCATGTGATCAGATCATTAGGAGCACTTGTGCAGTATTAAGAAACAAGTGCATAAATATGTGCAGCATAACCCTTCTTATATCTCTGATGTGTGGAATTGTTATTGATGTGTCTCTGGGACATAATCTTGGACGTGTCTCTTGTAGATTAACGCTGATTGTCTGTTTTCACTTATAAACTCAGACGTCGTCTGTATATTTCCCTCCACATGCTCATCTTAAATCTCCAAACCCACACCTGCTCTCAGGATCGCCGTAAAAACTGCCATCAAAGTGTGTCTGCCCCGGTCCTACCCACAATCCCCTGCGGTGTGACATCATCAGCTGCATGTTTGCACAGCTGTCTCGCTCCAGGGCCAGACAGCACTTTCACTCCCTACCTGCCCCACACACACACACACACACACACACACACACACCTTCTTCCGCCCCTGAGTGTGTGTGTTTATTGCTCAGCTTTAAGTGCATGACTGAGTGTGCAAAAGCTCTGAGGTCCATTGATGGAAGTGTTTTTCTGTCCTGTGAAGTTTAACAGCAGCCTATTGAACATTAGTGCATGACTTGTGTTTGTGCTCAACACATGAATAATTCCTCAAATCGTGTTGTTGATGAGAGTGTGCTGCTGCTGTACTTTAAGAGAACAGATGCACTATTTTCACCTGCTGGACCGTAAAACAGTTACGGCTGGTTTGTTTTGATTCTTTTGAGATGAAATCTCTGCACATTTGCCTAAAAATAGTTGAAAAATCCCACAAAAAGAGGGACTTTTACATTGCATTATTCATGACCATTTTCTAAATGCAGTCTATAGAGCTTATTGTAAAGCATTTAATCCATGCACATGTTTGTTTGTTTATTTTTGACCTCGTAATGTTTAATCAAACATTCTTCTCTCTGGTATGCAGGTCTTCTCTAATCATTTAGACTCTTAAACTCCGCCCCTGCAAGCTCACGCTCATCTGCATACACTTGAGAGCCCCGCCCACAACTCAACATCCAATCAACAACTGATGCATAGAACCAAGTCCCACGCTACATTATTTCCTTTTCTTTTTTTGATAATCCATTACTCTCAGGTGTACAGGTAAAGCTGAAATCAGACTGTAACATGCAGTTTTGTTTCAGATTGCTCATGTCTAGTTAGAGTTTCAGTGATCGAGGGCACAATGTGGAAAGCTTGCGAATCAGCCTTTGGAGGGTTTGAACCTACATCCTTTCAGTAATAAGTTCAGATCTTTATCTGCTAAGCCACAGGAGCCTATTGGCTCTTATATAGGAATCACTTCAATGAATGCATCCTCCTTATATCAGTTTCTGCAATGCCTGAAATTAATGCTTCTAGTGAAGTCATAGATTGATTGACATTATTTCATGTCAATTAATATTGGCAAATACTATCAATCCCACTATACTGACACTACTGGATGAGGACAAAACTTTACCTTAACTGATCTGAATAATGACACTACTGTCTTCTGTAAAGCTGCTTTACAAGTTATTTCATAATTGATTAATTTTGCAATACTCTTATTTTCCTGTTTATTTTAAAGCTTGGTTATGTGAACATACTTTTGAATCTTCTTTGAACTTTCTGAAGCATTAAAAAAAAAAAAGTTAGATGTTTACAATTGTTTAAAAAATGATGGACAGAGGGACATCCAACTAAAATGTCTCAGAAAAAAAAAAAATGCAAATGTTTTGATAACATTATTAAAGACCAGAAAACTTTAAACAAACATTCTGTAAATGTTACTGGAAGAATGTTTGTTTATAACATCGAGAGAACATTCTGAACTCTCACTAAAGGTTTTTATTTATATATATTTTTTTTAAGTTGTTTGAATTCTTAGGACAAGTAATGTTTATACAACAATTTCATAACGTTATTAATATTTGATAACCGTTCTCATAACATAATGTCTCAGAATGTCCTTATGATGTACTTGATGAATGTTTCCATAATGCTGAGAGTAAATATTCTTAGAATATTAAAAATTAACATATTTTGGGTGAAAATAAAGATAGTAGGACTATATTTTATGAAACGTTTTTATCACCTAAATTTATTCTCTTGGATATTTGTGACCCTGCAAAACCAGTCATAAGGGTCAATTTTTCAAAATTAAGATGTATGCATCATCTGAAAGCTAAATAAATAATCTTTCCATTGATGTATGGTTTGTTGGACAATATTTGGCTGAGATACAACTATTTGAAAATCTGGAATCTGAGGGAGCAAAAAAATCTAAATATTGAGAAAATCACCTTTAAAGTTGTTCAAATGAAGTACTTAGCAATGCATATTACTAATCAAACATGAAGTTTTGATATATTTACAGTAGGAAATTCACATAATGCAACATGATCTTTACTTAATATCCTAATGATTTTTTACTTAAAAAACAATAATTTTGACCCATACAATGTATTTTTAGCTATTGCTACAAATATACCCCAGCGACTTAAGACTGCTTTTGTGCTCCAGGGTCACATTTGTGTTGGTCCTTGTGTAGATCATTTTGGAGGTTTGGTTGTTGTTGATGTCGTTTCTGGTCTCTGAGTTCAATCCATGTTGGTAGCAAATACAGAATCAGGCCTGACCTTTGGTCTTCAGTAGAATCTGGGACGTATCTCTCGGCTCGAGGAACTCTACCTCAGTGCAAGGCCTTCATAAGCAGGTAATTGCTCCACTTACACTCTGTGAACTCAAGCCCAACATGCACTGGAGGAAAAAAAGTGGACGTTGTCCAAAAACCGCAGCCGTGTGGTGTGTTGTCTGTCATGAGAGATTTTGAGCTTGTTCCAACTCGACGGAGATGTTTGCTCGCACTCCAGAGCTTTGTGGTGGTATTGTGACACGTTCCAAGAACACATTCCATGAGCCGAGAAACATCCTCCTCGCCATCATCAGGATAAACTCTGATTAGCTGTGAGCATGTACACACCAATACAAGACTTCTCAGACTACTTCATCCGTCTGTGCGGGTCACAGCAGTGTGATTTGAAGCTGTCCATTAGGGGATTTGATCTCGTGTAGGTGTTTGTGCATGCTTGTATGTGGATTCCTGCACGTGCGATTGCGTTGGCTTTGCCATTCACTCCAAAAAAATATTTCAGATTTATGCTTTTGAATTGCACATAAAATGTCCCTCCAGCTGGATCACACAAGTAAAAGTCATGCATATTTGTCGATCGAAACAAGTTAAATTTCAGCACTCAATAAAATCATGCCATATGCATTATTTGCATCTATTTGATTTTAATTAAATAAAAAAGTCAAATTTTCAAAATGCATTTATTGAAATGGATTAAAATTAGAATAATCCTCTTCACTGTGAAAAATAAATGTATTCAGTTAAAAAGTATTACGATTGTTAAACATTTTAACATTAGTTATCTATATTAGTTAACATTAACAATACAACATTTATTAATCTTAGTTATTTGTTACTTTCAAGCTGTATTACATTAGTTAATGTACCGTGAACTAACATGAACATTTTTTTTAACTAACAACTAACAAATGCTAATAAATGCTGAACAAATGTTCATTGATAGTTCATGTTAGTTAATGCACTAGTAAAGTCTTACAATATATATATATATATGTATATACACACACACACACACACACACACACACACACACACACACAAATGTTTACTTGGCTCTTAATCATCCACAAACTAATCAGGCTTGCTGCAAACTCTGCTCGAATCCCGTTCCTCTCCTGTTTTCTTTCTCCAGTTGAGACACTGCAAAAACATGACTTTCTAATGAGTTTTTAATTAGTCTTCTTTGACGTTTTCCAGTGAAAATGTCTTAAAACTACACAAATTGACTTGAGAAGCAACGCTGCATTAGAAAATAAGAATGTTTTCATTGAAGAGTCTTGAACGTGTGTATTTTCTCATGTTGCACTGGCAGGTTTTAATCTTTCTTTACTTGTTTGTTTCTTGTAGCTCAAACAGAACAGCAAATACTAGCAATGCCATGGGTTCAATTCCTAGGGAATGCATGAACTGAAAACATAAATCTGGAATGCAATTCAAAGCAAGTTGCTTTGAATAAAAGTGTCAAATGCCAAATGCATAAATGTAAATGTTTTCACATGTGTGTACTTCAACAAGTGGGAAGAATAAAATCTGCCAGTGCAGAAAGACAGAATACACTCATAATAAAGATACAATCACTGAAAACACATCATAGTGTTTCTTCTCAAGTAAATTCTTCTTGTTTTAAATATTTTTAAAAAGACATATTAGAATTTCATTTTTTGCTGTAACTAAGTAAATAAATAAATGTTGTAAAGAGTGAAGCTCTATTAAATATATTTTTGAAATTGAAAATATATCTAGTTTCTATTGTCATATACCAAATAAAAAATATACCATATATATATATATATATATATATGTGTTTTTGATATTATATATCATTCAACATTCAAATGTTAATGCATTGAAATATATAAGAGGGCAGAATATATTTTCAAATGCTTTTTAAAAAAAATAAATAAATAAGTGATTTATTTTTTTATATATATATTTTCAAAAATGCAAAAAACATGACAAAAAAAATATTTTATTAGAAAATATATGTATTTATGTGACTATGCATTGAAAGATGTTTTAGAAAAACATATATTTTCTTGCCCTTAGTTTGTGGATGATTATGAAACATGTAAACGTTAGACCGTTCTATTGATTATAATGATATAGATTTTTTAAATAATTCAATAATGTTGACTTTTGTGACATGGAGGCGTGGTGTAATGTGTAAATGTGAACTGTTTTTGATGGCATTACATTTATGGCGTAATGTGTTTCTCACTGCTTTTACGGAGTTGCATTGCGTTCACCATCGAGGAGTCGAACCCGTGACCTTGACGTTGCTTTAGTGACTGAGCGTCTCGTTGCTGCTTGTCTCTACAGAAGTTACTGATGAGAAGTTTGCACTCTTTGCATTCTTGCACTTCATCTGCAGCGGTCAGAGAAACAGAAGTGCCGGTAGTTTTTGTTCTCCTCTGGACTCGTCTCGCACCCCGCTCACTGATGACGTACATGTGCTGTAGTTTGGAGGTAAATATTTCAAGCATGCAAAGTGACTCTGAGTTCTGGTATTTCCTTACAAGGCCTTGTTAAAAATGGTCAGCTTCTCAGTGGGGTTCTCTGGACGTATTAAAGTGAATTAAACGGACATTCATTTGTCTGACTGTGATATGTCCTGTTAAAGTCATTAAACTGTGATGTCATAAGGGTGAGATCAGGAGTAATAAAAAACTAGACCAGACGGTAGTTTCATCCTTACACAATGAAACCCGTTTGGTGAGCAGTTGCAGCGGTCAGTGAGAGAAAGCGAAAGAAGGTCAGAGTAGATGAACTGTGGTCAGTGAGTCAGTGTTTGATCCTGCCAAGAACAAACTTCCAGGCCTCATAAACGGGTTCCTGTCAGCTGGAGGCAAAATAAGGTAAGTCCTTTAATTACTGGAGACACAGACGAGACGAGATGAGGAACTTCAGGTCAGACGGAGATGGAGATTTGGTGCAGTCGCTGTGGTTAGACGGGGACTTTCTGACTCTTATTTCAACACAACAAGGCTGAGGAAAATGTTTGTTTTGCACCGTAAAGTACTGTATAATTCTCCAAGGCAGTGTTTCTCAAACAGGGGCCCGGGGCCAACAGGGGGCCTCAGCAAACTTTCAAGGGGGCCGCATAAAAGTATTTCAATTTAATAAATTAATATTAATGTGTTAAAATAATCTAAATTCACATAAACTGAAATTTTAGTTTTATTTATTAATAAGAAAATATTTTAATTAATAAATTATCGTTCATATATTAAATAATCTATATCTGATTTAAACACTAAAAATATAAACGCATAAAATCCTAATTATAAACCGAAATCATGTTTCTTTTTGTTTATGGATAAAATAATCTAATCAATAAATTATCAATAATCTCAATCTAAATTAAAATGCTAAAAATATATATATTTATTTTTATTTGGCATAAATTATCACTGTTTTTACTGAAGAACATACAGTTCTGGAATATGGAAGATAACTTCTAGAAACAGAAACTTCATTGTGGTTTATTAATATAATATGTTAATTCAGTATATGAATCAAAAAGTGTGAAAACAAGCAGATTTGTTATTCTAGCAGAAATTTATTGTGAGAAAATGGTGTATACTGTAAAAAGTGATAAGTTGACTTAAAAAAATTGAGGATAAATTTTTAAGTAAATGATAATTTAAAAAAAAATAAGTGAAGTGAATTGTCAAGTTCATGTAACCTTTTTTTAATTGTTATTTACTTAATAATTTTAAGGCAACAGGTTTTCTCAATTTTTTTTTTTTTTTTTTTAAGTTAAGTCAACTTATCACTTTTTACAGTGTAGGAATTTACTTTGAAACAATTTTCACTGCTCTCTCAATGAATACCTTAGTACATATCCAAAACAACAACAACAACAACAACAACAACAAAACATGGTATGGTATGACTATAGTACTGTGGCCAAGAATATATTATAATAAATACTTTTTTTTTTTTTTTTTTTTTCCTGTCAGGTATCTGTTATTGCTGTAAGTGCTTGCTAGGGATAGATAGGCTGTTGCTAAGGTCTATTTTTGTACATTGCTAGGTTGTTTTGTATGTTGCAGTGATATTTCAGTGTTAATATGTGCATGTTATTCACTGTGCACCTGTATTTAAAGAATCCATCAAAGAGCAAAAAAGAAAAGAAAAGAAAGAAAAACTCTTGAAATTTGTTTGTTGTGTATCCAAATAAAAGGATGACATGTCGAGATACTAGCAATCTTCTTTTATTTTTATAAAGTGCAAAAAAGTGCTCAGTGCATACATGTTAAAATCAACAAACGTTTCTTGTATTTAAAATAAGTATTTCTCATTCATTTCAGTGCACGTGCCTCCGCTAGTAAAAAATAAATATCCTTAAATGTATTTGAAAAACATTTCTTTCATGCAAAGTATACTACAAATACATTTTCATATTTATGTACTTTATAAAGTACCCTGCAATTGTACTTTTAGCACTCTAAACTGGTATAATTAAAGTCTGCTAAATTGAAACAACTAATGTTGCACTTTAATTGTGCTGAAGTCCAATTACAGACACACTTAGCTAATTAGATTGTGCTAAAGTGGAACTATTGCAAGTATACTTCAGGTACACTTTAAATAGTTGCATTTAAAGACCAATATTATTCATAGATCATACAATCTTCCTCAAAAGTGACATTAAAACACATTTTAGACTTAATATTAAGAAAAGTGCATTGTGCACAAGTAGTACGCCAAATAAAGTTTAATTGTAATTTTTATATCAGTAAGTCTCGAGTTATCTGTCAGTAAATATGTTAATAGATTTTAACTATACTTAGTATGCAATAAATGTATTTTATTACTTTTTTATTAGGGTCTTTACATGAGTTAGAGTCATCATTATAGAGTCTTAATCACAAAACACCAAGTGCAAATGTTCATTTTTAGGTGGACTGTGCCGGTGCTTCTGCTCTGTTTAGGGACTGTGAAATGTACTTTTAATCTAATACAGAGCACAGCAACAAGAGGTCAAAGAGCCAGAGAAGATCTAGCATCAGATGATATATTCCTGACGACAGACTCGATCTCCTCTGCGCTCGCTGGCCTTCAAGAGCAATTATGAAGCTGTAAGACTTGCAGAAAACAACAGGCACTGTTTACAGAAACACTGTAACTATAACCACATCTGAAGCCTTGCATCAACAAACACAGTCACTTTTTAGAGCACACTAATCCACGAATCGGTCAGGAACCTCCCGCTGCGGATGACTCCCACGTCTCAGGCGGGACAGACAGGTCAGAGCCGGGCCGGGAGTTTGGATGCGTATTTCTTGGAAATGACAACTCATTGGGTGCCGATGGTTCAGCCGGTCTCCAAACGAGAGCTGAAGTTCAAAGAAAAATGACTGGTTTGGAGGTGATGATGAGGCGTCTCGATGTGAACTTTAGGAGGTTTTGGTCATGATGGGTAAACTGGGAAATGCTCAGGATGTTCTTACAACCTCAAAGCTTTGGATGAATTGTTTCTGCGCCGCGTGTCACAGATGCCAAAGCAAATGCAGTTTTTGCTCATTATCGCGTGCTTAACTCTATGTGTTTGCATGATGAGTGACGCTGGCCTTCAGAGCCAAAAGTCACCGCCAAGCCGGCAAAAGGGGGGACGTCTGTCACCGAACGCTCAGGAAAAGTAAACAGGAGGAACCCAGAAGAGAGGAGTGCATTTTTCCAAAGTCTTCCTCAGCTGCTCGTGTCTCACTGGAAAGATTGACCTGTTTTTTTCTTTCTTTTCGCCACAAATATTAAAGATGTTTTTCTTGGAGGTTATTAAGGAGAGTCATGCTTCTTCATTTTTGTAAAAACAACCCCAACGGCTCCAAATCATCATGACAGATTTGTGCTCTTTATAAAACAGGCCATCAAAGGAAAATGCAGGGTAATAGAGCTAGCAGCTTTAGCTTATGAACTCCAAATGACGAAAACTTATATTTATTTGAAATATAATATAAAAAGTGCAAAAAAATATATGCATGTTTGATGAAGTTTTTCAAAATATATTTTCGTAAATATATTTTCTTTAGATATATTTAAATTAAATATATTTCTTAAAATCATTTTAAAATATGCATATTTTGCCCACCATACATTTGAATCCGAGAAATTAATTTTTGACGTAATCGCGTTTGAAGAAAAAATTAATTTGTTATCTATAACTGACATTTGAATCTGCAAGGAACATACAGCGTTCCAAAAATCAAATCAAATCAATTAAAATACATTTCATCCACATTTGCATTTAGCCTAAATGTAGGCTACTTTAAGATAGGAAATACATTTTCTTGAAATATATTTTAGTAAATGAAGTTTGAAAGTAACTATATTTTCAGTTTCCGGGTTAATTGGCTTTCTTCCGTCAATTTCACTTCTTATATTGATCTTCATCTTTCTATCTGACAGTAAAACATTAAAACCTCAAGCCTTTAAAACTATTTTACACATTTAGGCCAGGCTTTGTCGAGCCAACATCTGTCTAGTTATTCTATAGTAAAGTTATAAAGTTAAAATAACAAAACAGCAATTCATCTTAATGTTTAATTTTTAAAAAACCAACAACTTGAGTCATCTTACTTTTGTCAAAATCACTTTAAAACACAATCCTTTAGTGACTTCTTGCTTTAATACAACTGAATCATAAAGTGCATGTCACTTTTTACTGCGTTTTAGGCAGTGTTTTGCTCAGCGACAGACAAGGTCTTGGATGAAGGAGGAATGAACCCTTCTGACCCGGACTGATTCCCAGCGCTCTCGTGAGCGTGATCGGCTCTATTTTGATTTTATGACATTCCTGACCCATTTTCTTTGTCTGACATGAATGTGGGCAAAATTAAACCGAGTCCTGACCTGATTAACATGAAGCAACCCAGTGTTTCAGTCGACACGCACATACCATACGGATGGTTGAGACTGTCCATCCGTCCATCCGTTTGTAAACTATCTTAAACATCAAGCTTTTAAAACTATTTTACAGGGATGGTTCATTGAAAAATAATCATTATATAATCTTTTTCTCATGTCATTCCAAACTTGTTTTGAAAAATGTTGTTTTGGACCCCATTGATTTTCACTGTAAGGACAAAAATGTGTTTAGCAGAACAAAGAAAGGTGAACATGTCTTTTGAAAGCTGACATAAATCTTTCCAATTTAGTTCATTTTTATTTCTGTTTAGTGACATTAGTGGCGCAGAAGTTTGAATGCATCGCACTGGAACTCGTGACAGGAGCGTCAAACTGTCCTTTCTAAACTGAAAAGACAAAAAACAGGGAGCAGAAGTCCTGTCTTTATGAATATCCACAGGCTCTGTGCTCCGTATGAAGGAGGATTTTTCATGTGCAGATGCTGATGAGAAGCACATGACTATGGCATTCCCTCTTCAGACTGGGTCAGTGGAACAAAAGCACTCCTCCTCCTCGTTTCTTCTTCTTTTCTTCTGTATATGTTTGTTTATTCTAGCTATCCTCCTTCTGAACCTGAAGCAGTGGTGACCCCATGTTGTAGAAGCCACAGTAAAACTACAGATTATTCACTTTGATTGCATATTAGAATGATTTCTGAAGGATCATGTGACACTGAAGACTGGAGTAATGATGCTTTGATCACATCAATAAATGAAATTTTAACAGATATTCACATAGAAAACAGCTGTTTGAAATTGTAAAAATATTTCACAATTTTTACTGTATTTTGATCAAATAAATGCAGCCTTGGTGAGCAGAAAAAACTTATTTCAAATAATAAAAAAATAAAATCTTAATTCCAAACTTTTGACCACCAGTGTAGATCTTTTGCTTTTGATGAGAAATGTCAAAATCCATGACTTTTAATTACAGACTTCGTGCTGACAATTAGTTGTCATAGAAATAATTGTGATTAACCATTTAGTTCAGTTCTGTTCACACTACTTTTAAGCCTACATTATTATTTTACTTGCAATCATATACAGATATAATACTAAAAATGATAATAAAATAAACTCATATGATTTTTTGTAATGGTATGAAAATGTATAATGTTTATATAATTAATTATTTATGGTATAATATATCTACTATATAATTTGCCTTATTTGGATGGAAAAAAATGTGATTGAAATTTAAACTGCACAATTGTTGATTGTTTTTATTTTTTTTTCCAAAGAATTGCAATTAGACTGAATATCCATGATCATGTAATTAATCAAAGGCCTATTCTGAACACAGTTGTTGAGATCTCAAGAAGTTTAATTCTTCACTGGAAATTTGGGAATTGAACATAATTCCCATGTAAGTCCCATAATTCTCCAGTGGTTCAAGTCTTACCTCTCAGATATAGGTCCTTCAGGGTGTCTTGGAGGGGTGAGGTTTCTAAGTCCCAACTTCTTGCTACTGGGGTTCCTCAAGGCTCAGTACTTGGACCACTTCTCTTCTCCATCTACATGTCATCTTTAGGATGTGTCATTCAGAAGCATGGTTTTTCCTATCATTTCTATGCTGATGACACTCAACTCTACCTCTCATTCCAACCAGATGATCCGACAGTAGTTGTTCGCATTGCAGCCTGCCTGACAGACATTTCTGCCTGGATGAAGGTTCATCACCTTCAACTCAACCTGGCTAAGACAGAACTGCTCGTATTCTCAGCCAACCCAGCACTTCATCACAACCTCTCTGTACAGATAGGTTCGTCAACTCCATCCAGGACAGCCAGGAACCTTGGAGTTGTGATGGATGGTTGGTTAAGCTTCACAGACCATATTGCTACAATGACCCGGTCCTGCAGGTTTGCCTTATACAACATTTGGAAGATTAGGCCCTTCCTAACAGAGCAGACTCTTGTTCTCTCCAGACTGGACTATTGTAATGCTCTCTTGGCGGGCCTTCTTGCATGTACTATCAAGCCTCTGCAACTGATCCAGAATGCAGCAGCCAGAGTGATCTTCAACGAGCCGAAGAAAGCTCATGTCACACCTCTCTTCATCAGCTTGCACTGGCTGCCAATAGCCCCTCGCATTAAATTCAAGGTACTGATGCTTGCCTACAAGACAACCACTGCCGCTGCACCAATATACCTAAACTCGCTAGTTCAGACCTACGTGTCCTCCAGAAGCTTGCGTTCTGCAAATGAACAACGCCTCGTGGTGCCATCCCAAAGAGGCACAAAATCACTCTCACAGACCTTTTCCTGGACTGTGCCCAGCTGGTGGAACGACCTGTCTCAATCCAAGCAGCTGAGTCTTTAGCCATTTTCAAAAACATCTAAAGACATATCTTTTTCGCCAGCACCTGACCAATTAATACTAGCACTTACTTATTCTATTCTATTCATTTTGGTCTAATTTATTTATTTAAAAAAAATAATAATAATAATTAATTGATTAAAAAATCAAATCCTTGCTATGTGCACTGTGCTAGACTAACTGAGACTTGTCACAGCACTTGTATATTGTTGCTCTCTCGTTGGTCTGTTTGCTTCTACTTTGTAAGTCGCTTTGGATAAAAGCGTCTGCCAAATGACTAAATGTAAATGTAATTTCAAATATATATATATATATATATCTTTTTGACACCTCACTGTCTAACATCTGAGCTCATGGTTGATCTGTCTCTAAAAAATAAATTCTCTGCGGAGAACATCAGGATTTTGACTCCTGGTGCTTGACTTTTGCACTCACAGTTGTCTAAATTGCTAGGTAAGACTCTCAAAGTCATTCAATGATATTAAAGCAGACGTAATGCTGTGAAGGTCAGGTTATGAGTCTGGTTATTCTGGAGTTACCAGAGCAGCTGCTTTATGGTCACACAGAACCGTTTTAGCGACTGTGGTTTTCTGCAGTATGTGGGATTTCTAAGAATAACGTTCGTGGTGACAAACGAACAATTAAAGAGGGACGTGAGAAATAATGTTCCGACTCACCGGTCTAAGACTATATATGACTAAATCTCACAACAATCATCTGAGCTTAAAATAGTTCAACTACACACTTCTTTCCATACAATGTCTGGAATCATTTTGTGTGAAGAAAATATTACATTGAAGTTGGTTTTCTCTAAAAATCTACCACTCAAACCACAGACACACATGGACACTTTGACATACTGTATGTGGGTCAAAGATGAAAAGGGGTTTTCAAGCATTAAAAACAATAAGTTTCATACAGATTTACATTTTTTCATACATTAGAATGTGTCCTGTTTTGTTTTTTTGTTTGTTTTTTTGGTTATTTGCAAAAAATCATTTTTAATCAAGGAAACATTTTTCCCTTGATTTACAGAATTTTGTTTAACAAAAAAAAAAAAAAAAAAAAACATGAGGGCTGCAATGGGCATTTATCAAATAATGTGTTTTTCCTTAATAAATTATTTAATTTATTAGAATACAAAAAGTGTAGTAGGTTTTTAAATATTTCTGCTTCCAACTATTTAATAAATTATGAAATTAATTATAAAGCCTACTTTAAACAAACAGTTTTGCTGACAATCAGTCAAGTTATTTTGGATTCCACACGTCAATTCTGTCTCGAACTCGAAAAAGAGCTCAGTCTATCAGGGATCAACTCAAGATGGCTTTACCTTCTTCAATAAACTTGTTACAATGTTGACTGACTTGTACTGTGTTGATTTTAATTCCATTCACATCCATTCACAGAACAGGTTTCCAATAGATGAGTTTCAATTAGTTTGAATAAAGTTAGATGGACCAGAGTCAATGGTTTTGAAATTGTTCAACGGAGTTTCAATCAGTCATTTATCAGCAAAGTTCAGTTTAGGATCAGTTGAGTATAGTTAGTTTAGGTTGATAACCTTTAAAGAAAACAGAATGAAATACCTAATTACAATCAAATCATTCACATTTTATGCGTTAACATAAATATACACAATATGCACATTTCATTGTAAATACACTTAATAGCACATAATTGAATTGAACTGTATACACTCTAATTCACCACCATCATAGATAATAGCATTAGCAAGCAGATCTTTAGCAAAGTTAGCAAGCATATTTTACAATTCAAATAATCTCATTACCACATAAAATGGCATTAAAACTTGTTTAAAAGCAATTTCATTAGCGTCCCGAGTTGACTAATCATTGACATGCTTTCCAATTCATGATGTCCTCGTTCTCTCATAACACTTTAGTCACGATAATCCTTTCTCAGAACACACATCATGCAAGTGGACGCTCACCGCGCTGATAATCTTCCAAGACGAGTGCTTTTTATCGTTCTTTTATCGGCTGTTTCCGATGCTCTTCGTAACTTTCCATAAACTGTTTCCTCTGACGTAATCGGTTTGGTGCTCTGAATTTCTGTTTTCTTTTCCAGGCAAACTAAATCACTTTTAAAATAAACTTAAATTACGTTTCTAACTTCACAATTTTATTTAAAAAGGGGGGGGAAAAAACAACAACTTTTAATTGTAAACAGGACCAAAATATATGGGACTCTTATTTTGAAATGTCTTTCTTACTAGCTGCTACTGTAATTCATTACGAAGGAGATAAAATATGCACTTTTACAACAATCTTACAGCTTAAACACCATGTCAACATTGACATAATGGCTTTTGAAGTTTAATAAACACATTACGCTGTATCGTGATTTTCCGTTAGATTACATGTGGAAGCATCTGTTGTTTCGGATTCTTCTTCACTTGTGTTTTTTTTGGAAATTCTGTACAGAAGATGTGTACTAGCACCCCTACCATATAACAATGAAAACACAGATTCTAGGAGCACAAGTATATAGCTGTCACGGTGCACAGAGCAGGGAGGAACAAGGAGATGAGGATGAACTCAAAATAGTCTTTAATTCAAACCAACAGACCAAGACAAAGCAGGGCAGGCACTCAGGAACACCGGGAGTAACGAGTAGACCAGACGAAAAGGAACTGAACATGCAGGAACTAAATACACAAGATGATTAACACACACAGCTGGACGAAATCATAGTCAAACTTAACAAGGACAGGATAAACCATATAAGGACACAAGGGGGCGGGAAACACATGACAGAGAACTGACAATAGCTCAAATATATTTAGATTTTTTTCTAATTATGTCAAGTATGCTTAAATGTCATTTTAAGTATATTTCTGAGAAGTACATAAAGCCCATTTCTGAGAAGTACATAAAAAGTAGAGTTAAATTATACTTTCCTATTTTTAGTTTTAAAGAAGTATACCAACAGCACACTTGAATAAACGTCTTTTTCATTAGGGATCTTAAAATGATAATTAAGGTGCTGCTTATACCATTTAAGATTTAAGACTTTTTTCCCTTAAATTACTTGTATTTATATGTGCAAAATGTCCTTAAAAAGTCTATTTCACAGTTTGCACATATATTTTTAGTTGCAAGTGCAAGTGAAATGCATGCAGTGTTGAGCTTTGAAAAGCATCTGACTCGCCTGCATGTCAAAGGTCAGGTCTTGTATTTCACATCTGGATGGATGAATGCATGTCCAACAACAACATTTCTAAAAACATCACATATTATGAAGACTAAAGACACCCTAACAACACTACTTCACAAGCATCTTGTAGTTTTATGTACTACAGTGTTAAAATTCTCAATAATTACAGTCTATAACTAAAATATTCCAATGCTATTGTAGTGCTCTGCGCTAAAGTAAGCAGATCTCCCTCAGTGCAGGACTCTTGGGTCAGAACGGATGTATACTCACACATCCGCTTGTTCATGTATAATGTTTCAACCATCTGTTTGGGCATAACGCTGGTGTTTCACGTTTCAGACGTATAAGTGAAAGAGCAGACGCTCAAACCACACAGGCATTAGACAGCATCCCGATTTTCTGAGAAACTATGGTTTGGCCTCGTTTCTCAGATGTCACCTGAGGACTTACCAAACACGATGTCTGTGGATCATTAGTGCTGTTTGTTACAGTACTAGCGCTCATATAGCGATGTGATCAAACCTGAGGGGCTATATATGAATCTAGAAATGTAGAAACAGAATACACATATGACCACAAAGTGCAGCCTAGTAACCACCTACCAACCACTAAGGACATCCTAGTAACCGCCTAGGATTCCCTGGCAACAACCTAGCAATAGCATATCAACCACTGAGAACACCCAGAACACCTAGCAACAACCCAGAATGCCCTAGCAACCACCAAGCAATGCCATATCAATCACTAAGAAAACCTAGAATACCTAGCAACAACCCAGAATGCCCTAGCAATGCCATGTCAACCACTGACAACACCCAGAATACCTAGCAACAACCTATAATTACTTAGTAAACCCATATTAATCACTGAGAACACCCATAATACCTAGCAACAGCCCAGAATACCCTAGCGATGGCATATCAATCACTGAGAACACCTGTAATACCTAGCAACGACCCAGAATGTCCTAGCGACCACCTAGCAACGCCATATAAACCAATGAGAACACCCATAATACCTAGCAACAACCCAGAATGTCCTAGCAACGCCATATCAACCACTGAGAAAACCCAGAATACCTAGCAACAACCTATAATTCCCTAGCAACCACCTAGCAACGCCATATCAATCACTGAGAACCCCTAGCAACAACCCAGAATACCCTAGCAATGCAATATCAACCACTGAAAACAGCCAGAATACCTAGTAACCACCCAGAATGCCCTAGTTACCACCTAGCAACGCCATATCAACCATTGAGAACACCCAGAATACCCTAGCAACCACCTAGCAACACCATATCAATCATTAAGAACACCCTACTAACCACCCAGAATGTTCAAGCAATGTAAACACCATCAATCACAGAACAGCCTCTATTTTTCTACTGTGGCTCCTCAGATCCGAAATCAAAGTCGTCTAGAAGAACGTTAACTTTCCATACAGCTGAAGCTCAATGCACTCTCGTCCAAGTTTATTTTGTCACGGAGAGAAAGTTCAGCCAACATTCCAGCGTCCCCTAAAGAGCAGACAGTTTGTCTGCAGTACGAGCTAAATAACAACAACAACACGGCTCAATGCAGACGAGCCTCGAGTGCAGGATCTGCAGGTTCTGCTTGCAGTAACCAGAGATCAGGAATGCCAACCGCAGCGCTTCAGTTTCACAATCCACCACTAACTGTTCTAGTGTTGTTCTGATGGAGATCAGAGCCTCTGACACCAGAAAACTGGCAGCCAGAAAATCCGGTGGTGGATAGATTGCTATGGAGTGCATCAAAAGGTTTCCACTAGAACTATTTCAATTAAATATTGCATCAATATATTGATTCAGTAATAATCTCAAAACACAAGACACAAGATTAAAGGAACAATTCCTTCTAAAAATCTTCTTTCTTCTTTGGAGCACAAAAGATGTTTAGCAGAATGTTCATGCTGCTCTTTTTTATTAAACATAAAAGTAGCATAATAAAATAGTTATTATCAATATAAGCTTTGTGTGACAATCAGACCCAGTTTAAGTCACTTATTCTACTAACCCTAAACCTAACCTAATAGTCTACTCTGAGAGTTAGTAGACATGTAATTGCAAATTAATGAGAATTAATTGACATGTAATTGACATGTAGTTACAAACTGACTTATAGTTAGTAGAATGTCTATAGTGGACTATCAAAATAAAGTGTAACCAATATGGGTGAAATAATATTCCATTGACATTCAGTGTAATAGCTATATTTATATAAAAATGAACAAAGCCTTTCTGACAAATGGATAAAACCCTAGTGGTTTGAAGGATAGTGGCAAATATTGGTAAAGATTTAAAATGATAATTGATTAATATTTTAGGGCTGCATTTTAAATAGAGTCTTTTAATGTAATGTAAGAATTTAATGATTATTTTTCTTAATATGCCTGAGGAGATTTTCTGTTACATGAACTATTGTTACACTGAATTAATGCACTCCTAAATTTTTCAACTAAAGCATCAAGGCCTGCTTTTATAAGTCAGACTTTACATATTCACAAACAACAGTGCTGATAATGAAGAGCTCGGTACCTGTAGCTCATCCTCTCATGTTCATCGTGCTGAAATCCATCCCTCTCTCGCAGCATCTGTGTTTATTCGGACACACATGAGGCGTGGTTTGATGGTGCGTGACGTGCCATCGGTGACAGTCCATTAACATCTGAGTGTTACCAGCCTGCCCATGTCTTTATTGACTCAGATTACTATTCTCCATCCAGAGATGCTGCTGATCTTCCATACATGAGCTATCAGTCCTACTAAATGAAATTCGTTCTTACAGTTTGACTTGAGGGAACAGTTCACCCAAAAATGAAAATGTGCTAAAAATGTGTTCGGCCTCAGGCCATCCAAGATTAAGATGAGTTTGTTTTTTTCATCAGATTTGGAGAAATGTAGCATTGCATCAGTGTCTCAGCAATGGATGCTCTGCAGTGAATGGGTGCCGTCAGAATGAGAGTCCAAACTGCTGATAAAAACATCACAATAATCCACACCACTCCAGTCCATCAGTTAACATCTGGAGAGAGAAACAAATCCATCATTAAAATGTTTTAAACTAAAACCCGAGTCCATAATCCATAATAACGCTTCCTCCAGTGAAAAAGTGTTCTGGTCTGAATCAGGAGAGAAATCTGCACAGATGTCAAAACAGCTCTAAACAAATATGTGGTGTCTTATTATATGATTTTATGTTTTTTTTTTTTGTTTGTTTGTTTTTTGTCATCTGTTTGGACTCTCATTCTGACGGCACCCATTCACTTCAGAGGATCTATTTCTGAGGAAGTGATGCAATGCTACATTTCTCCAAATCTGATGAAGAAACAAACTACATCTACATCTCGGATAATCCTGAGGATGAACACATTTTCAGCATATTTTATTTTTTGAATGAACTATTCCTTTAAAACTATAGATGCACAATATATCTCCACCACATCGGTTATTGACTTTCACATTTCCACTTAAATATAACATTTAATTCAATGTTACCATTTCGTAGTTATTAATTTTTGAGTGAAATAGTAATTCCAACGTAACTTTTCTTTTTCAGTGCGGCATAATTCTTAAGTCAGACTCTATTGGAGTCAGTTTTGAGGAGCATTATTTTGTGCGGCACATGCATCAGAACACTTTACAATGTAACTGATAAATTAAAGTAAAGCGAACATTTTTTTTTTTAATAATGTGGCATGTTCATAAGAGAAATGAGAGGTTGCAAAACATCATGAGGACATGCGGCATCACTCCAGATGTGAAATCCTGAATTCCTCTGTATTCCTCAGGCACACGCCGCAGCACATGCATATCGACCACTTGATTGCGATACAAGAAAAACATTCATTACTGTCTTTCTTTTCTGGAATAATTTGAATATGACTTCATGAGCGGTAATGATCACATATTTCAGATGGTCGTCTCATACCAAACCCCACCAAAACATGACAGAGTTTGTTTGCACCAGAGTCACTCCCTTCGCTCAAGTTACTATTCCTATCGTTTGCTCTCAGGAACCGCAGCCTCGAGGTTTTAACATCTTTATCCTGCTTTTGGGAATTCTGCAAAATACTTCCTTTTGGTTCGGATAATTGAATAATTGATTGGTTGCACGACACCGCAGCGCTGCAATCCATCTAGCATCAGCGGATCGTTTCCAAACTGAAGTCACAGCATATTATCAGAGGATCACACGCTTGCATAACACATGATGTCAGGATGCTGGAAGATTCCCAGAGCCACGTTCCAGCTGTGAGCATTAACACACGATGCATGAGATCTCCTTAATATCTCACTTGATTGCAATTAAATGAAACGAAGGATTTTGCTGCTTCTCAGATGTTTCTCTCGAGAAAAAGACCTTCACCTGCGCCTCTCTGTGTCTCAAACTGTAATTTGCAATCAAAACTCATTATTTCTTATCAAATAATCTGAACTGCTGTACATTCGTTTTATAGCTTTATACTCTTACTGCTCATTTGGTTTGTTTGAAATTCTTTTAGTGTTATTCTTTTTAATCAGTGAGTATGTTTACATGCACCCTCATAATGAGATAATAATGAGATTTAGGAAATATTGCGACTGAACTTTACCTCATGTGTAAACACAGTACTTTGATCAAAGTGATGCAATTAAACTCATAATTGTAGTGGCGTATGCC
>CM071938.1:1205000-1215000 GCA_036784905.1 Acrossocheilus fasciatus | reverse complement strand
ACAGATCATGCTGGTTGTCGTGTCCTGAATGTGAACTCGCAGGATGGATGACATTTGGGTTCAGAAGAAAAAAACAGGCCGGTTTTTAACCAGCAGCCTGTTCTGAGCGCTCTCTTAGACGACTGGTAAATACAGTACGACCAAAACACATACAGAAACACGTAACAGATCATGGCTGGAAAAATCAAGTCAACCCATCTTAGGGTGGTCAAGTTGGGTTTTGGAATATAGTAGCTGGTTTCTGATGGTTCAAGGCGGTCTACCAGTCCAGCCACACCCACATCAGCTGGTAATCCCTCTTGTCAACCTTCTTAACCAGCTTGGGTCATCTTAAAAAGTCCACCAAGACCAGTTTTGGGTAATAGCTGTTTTCTAGCTGGTCCAAGCTGGTTTGGGTGGTTGACCAACAGATCCTGGCTGGAAAGATCAAATCAACCCATCTAAAGCTGGTCAAGCTGGTGTTTGGAATATGGTAGCTGGTTTCTGGTGGTTTAAGATGGTCTACCAGCTAGTAGTCCCTCTTGTTAACCAGCTTGGGCCATTTTAAAACGTCCATCAAAAACAAGCCTAAGGTAAAAGTGTTTTCAAGCTGGTTTAGATGGTTAACAAGGGGGACTACTGGTTGGTGGTGACGTGGTTTGGCAGGTAGACCGTCTTGAACCATCAGAAACCACCAATTTTAATATCCAGCTAAAACCAGCTTAAGATAACAGCCATGTTTTAGATTGTTTTTAGCTGGTCTAAACTGGTTTAGGTGGTTGACCAACAGATCATGTCGACCCAAGTCAACCCATCTAAAGGTCTTCAAGCTGGTTTTTGGATTATGATAGTTGGTTTCTGATGGTTCAAAATGGTTTATCAGTCCAGCCACACCCACATCAGCTGGTAATCCCTCGTTTCAACCTTCTAAACCATCTTGGCACATCTTAAAAAGTCCATGAAGACCAGTTTAAGGTAAACTAAAATATCCAGCTAAAACCAGTTTAAGGCTACAGCTGGTTTATGTGGTTGATCAACAGATCCTGACTGGAAAGAAACTAAATGAAGTGCATTTTGCTTAAAATAAATAAAATTAAGTAAGTAAAATTATTCTTGAAACAAGAGTATTTTCCCAACCCAACTGGCAGATATTTTTACATGTTTTAAGCAAAATGCACTTCATTTAGTTTCTTTCACCTGGAAACAAGACTAATTATCTTATGTCATTTTGCTTATCTAATAAATGCATCTTAATTTAAGATTATATATATATATATATATATATATATATATATATATATATATATATATATATATATATATATATATATATATATATATACACAGTAAATATTGGCTTAGAAGCAAGACAAAAAAAAAAACCTAAGTAGGATAAGCATTTTTTTTTTTTTTTTTTTTTTTTTGCAGTGTAAGTAACTAAGTAGCACAACTAGTTAACTTTTTTAAAAGAGTATAAAATATTGTAATGCATTATTTTGAAAACTAACTTTCCCCAGCACTGGTACCAGTAAAGTACTTTTTGATGAGGACACAATGGGCATCATTTTGCTTTTCCAATAGAGGGCTTTCTCACTCAATAGTTGCTGTAGGCGTCGTGTAAAACTGTCTGGATGGTTGTCGTGTCCTGAATGTGAACTCGCAGGATGGATGACATTTGGGTTCAGAAGAAAAAAACAGGCCAGTTTTTAACCAGCAGCCTGTTCTGAGCGCTCTCTTAGACGACTGGTAAATACAGTACGACCAAAACACATACAGAAACATGTAAAGGCCTCATTTTACACAATGTTGTAGACAGAGCATTTCCAACCAGCGGGAAATTGGTGTAGTATTGCTGAAAAGAAGGTTAACCAACCCATTTTCCATTTCCCACTGGATGGAAGTTCTTCATGCCTCAAGACCAACAACGTGAAACTTACGTAATTCATTTCCAGACTCTTAGCAAACAGCTTCCTCTGAGAATATTCATGCTCTATTAATAAACAAACTCAGACAGACTGAAAGATGTTTGTGTGGCATGTTGAGCATGTCACGATCATCTCCTCAACTTCGAGAGGAAACACGTTTGAAATGAAAGCGCGCAGCACACCTGTCCTGCGTCCAAACTAAACCAACACGGCATCAAAGCCCAATGTTTGTGGTGACTGTGACTGACCTGGAGAAATGCGCCATGTTGTGTTTGCTTTAAAGTGTGCCAGACGTACGTTTTACCTATAACACCACGGAAAATAAAAGCATGTGAGGAAGGTGAAAGTTATTTTGTGAATGTGGTGCTCAAGTCACATGTTTCAGTAAAGTGTTTACATCTGTTTTTGATCCAATACAGTGCTTGATTTGAATGTGTTTTTTATTGTAAATAATTCCATTACACTTGTTTTGATTTTAAATGTTCTAAAAACAAAACATAATACCAATAAAATGTACCCAAAATACATAATTTCCTACTATAAATTTGTGCAATTCTTAAATGCTCAGGTTTCAAAACAGAGGAGTGGACTGTGGAAAATATTAAGAAAGATGTTTGTGCTTTTTGGCCAGGTGTGTGTTTGTTTGTACTCGCAGGGACGTTTTATTTCTCTGATCACTAATCTGGGTGGATTTCCTCATGTGAACATTACAAAGGTTCAGACATAACACTGAATATATCAAATATACATCACTTGCCTCTGAAAAAACCTTGTGATCATTCCTAGTTTGGGAAGTAAAATGCTTCTAGTGTCACTTTCCAAAAACTACAATTCAGATATCCATAAAGTAATAACATATAAAGTTTACAAGGGGGCCGACCATGAGGATCCTTAACAATAGTAAATGCTTCTTTGCTGCTTTAAAAGTGTGATTTCAGACAGTGTCATGTAAATGTGAGACATAGATAATGTTTGTAGATCAAGAGTGTTGCGGGAAATATTGCATCATTTATGTCTTAGCTGCAAATTTATCGATGCATAAAGTGATGTTCTTCCTCAAAACTTTTGTTTTGTTTTACAGTATGAATATCTAATAATTATTAAATCAAGAAACAATGTTAACGCTTTAGAATAGGGAACACTTATTCACTATTAACTACGACTTTTCCCTCAATAAATTCCTAATTTGCTGCTTATTAATAGTTAGTAAGGTAGTTGTTAAGTTTAGGTTTTGGGTAGGGTTATGCATGTAGAATAACGCATTAATATGTGCTTATTTTGTACTAATAAATGGCTAATATTCTAGTAATATGCATACTAATAAGAAACTAGTTAAGAGACCCTAAAATAAAGTGTTACTGAAACAATTACCTGAGATGCAATATGGCATAAGATATCAACTTGATTTCTTTTTTTTTTTTTTTTTTTTTTTTAATGAAAAACAAGTTATATATGTCTATAGTATATACCTAAATGTTGAAAAACTTTGAAATTTTAAAGTAGATTGAAATAATGTTTTTGAGTAAAACTTTTATGTCTTGAAATTTTTTATTTATTGTATTATTATTTATGATGATGAATGCAAATTTATTTTAATTTCAATTTTTGAGTTTTGAAAGTTTTCTTGTTTGGATATCCAAGGTAAGACATTCTAAATTGTCTAATTACCTCAAAATAGTTAATTTGTGAGAATCAATTTCAAAATTATATATATATATATTGTGTGTGTGTGTGTGTGTGTGTGTGTGTGTGTGTGTAACAGTCATGTTGTGTGAAGGCAGGCAAAGGAAAAAGTGCGGTTCCAATGATCTTGTTTTAATAGAAAAACCAAGCAGAATCAACATGAAACACACAACTAAACATAAAATAGAACAGACAAAGGCTAATGGCGAACTGAAGGTTTAAGTAAGGGAGCAAATTAATGAATTAACGAGTTAATTACTTAAACACATGTGAACAGAATGACACTTAGGAGGCTAACGAAAACTAGGTCACAGGGGAACAGGCTAACTGAAAACAAACTCAAAACTAAACACAACATGCACGTGACAATATGTATATATTAGTATATATATATATATATATATATATATATATATTAGTGCTTTTTACATAATGTATGTGTGTGTACTGTGTATATTTATTATGTATATATAAATACACAAATATGTATGTATATATTTTGAAAATATTTACATGTAATTACATGCATATATCTATATTCATATAATTCATAATATTTATAAATATAATTCGTATATAAACATAACATTTTTTTCTTAAATATATACATGCATGTGTATTTATATATAAATAATAAATATACACGATACACACACATATTCTGTAAACACAATCTTTTATTTTGAATGCAATTAATTCTATCTATCTATCTATCTATCTATCTGTCTATCTATATATATATATATATATACAGCATCTCACAGAAGTGAGTACACCCCTCACATTTTTGTAAATATTTTATTATAACTTTTCATGTGACAACACTGAAGAAATGACACTTTGCTACGATGTAAAGTAGTGAGTGTACAGCTTTTATAACAGTGTAAATTTGCTGTCCCCTCAAAATAACTCAACACACAGCCATTAATGTCTAAACCGCTGGCCACAAAAGTGAGTACACCCCTAAGTGAAAATGTCCAAATTGGGCCCAATTAGCCATTTTCTCTCCCCGGTGTCATGTGACTCGTTAGTGTTACAGGGTCTCAGGTGTGAATGGGGAGCAGGTGTGTTAAATTTGGTGTTATCGCTCTCACTCTCTCATACTGGTCACTGGAAGTTCAACATGGCACCTCATGGCAAAGAACTCTCTGAGGATCTGAAAAAAAGAATTGTTGCTCTACATAAAGATGGCGTAGGCTATAAGAAGATTGCCAAGACCCCGAAGCTGAGCTGCAGCACGGTGGCCGAGACCATACAGCGGTTTAACAGGAGAGGTTCCACTCAGAACAGGCCTCGCCATGGTCGACCAAAGAAGTTGAGTGCACGTGCTCAGCGTCATATCCAGAGGTTGTGTTTGGGAAATAGACGTATGAGTGCTGCTAGCATTACTGCAGAGGTTGAAGGGGGGGGTCAGCCTGTCAATGCTCAGACCGTACGGCGCACACTGCATCAAATTGGTTTGCATGGCTGTCGTGCCAGAAGGAAGCCTCTTCTAAAGATGATGCACAAGAAAGCCAGCAAACAGTTTGCTGAAGACAAGCAGACTAAGGACATGGATTACTGAAACCATGTCCTGTGGTCTGATGAGACCAAGATAAACTTATTTAGTTCAGATGGTGTCAAGCATGTGTGGAGGCAACCAGGTGAGGAGTACAAAGACAAGTGTGTCTTGCCTACAGTCAAGCATGGTGGGAGGAGTGTCATGGTCTGGGGCTGCATGAGTGCTGCTGGCTCTGGGGAGCTACAGTTCATTGAGGGAACCATGAATGCCAGCATGTACTGTGACATACTGAAGCAGAGCATGATCCCCTCCCTTCAGAGACTGGGCCGCAGGGCAGTATTCTAACATGATAACGACCCCAAACACACCTCCAAGATGACCACTGCCTTGCCAAGCATGTCTCCAGACCTAAGCCCTACTGAGCATCTGTGGGGTATCCTCAAACAGAAGGTGGAGGAGCGCAAGGTCTCTAACATCCACCAGCTCTGTGATGTGATCATGGAGGAGTGGAAGAGGACTTCAGTGGCGACCTGTGAAGCTCTGGTGAACTCCATGCTCAAGAGGGTTAAGGCAGTGCTGGAGAATAATGGTGGCCACACAAAATATTGACACTTTGGGCCCAATTTGGACATTTTCACTTAGGGGTGTACTCACTTTTGTGGCCAGCGGTTTAGACATTAATGGCTGTGTGTTGAGTTATTTTGAAGGGACAGCAAATTTACACTGTTATACAAGCCGTACACTCACTACTTTACATTGTAGCAAAGTTGTCACATGAAAAGATATCATAAAATATTTACAAAAATGTGAGGGGTGTACTCACTTCTGTGAGATACTATATATATATATATATATATATATATATATTCTTTCTTTCTTTTTAAACTGTGTATGACTGCAATCAGTCCAGTTTTTGAGAAGTTGGACCAAAGTGCATCTTGTTTTTATTGATGCTGTATGTGTCTTTCTCGCAGGAGAACAGGAACATGAGCCACGCTTGAGCCGTTTACCACCTTCTGTATGATAATCTGATTTCATACACCTCCATTACCGCACAGATCAGATGCTGCCGGATCCAGACACTCATGGTACGCTGAACACATCCGTATAGTGTTTAACATCTGAGTGTAATTACAGCTAACACAGCATTTCTCGAGTTTGACGTCATGTATACATGCAAACCCCTTTCCATCGTCCCGGGTTGCATCTGAATGGACGTGATCTCGCTGCCAGATCTTGCAAACATTAAGGGTTATTTCAGAAATGTCCAAATTGGGGGAATTTTATAGCACTTTAAAATAAGAGCAAAGGTGCCTTTCTCACATGCTTTCCATCTCAGACTCGCAGCGCGGGACTCTTGTGTCATTGGTTACACAACCCTAATGAAGTTCACATGAGGGTGTGATCAGTCACTGTGGAGGAGGGCGACACACCTGCACAAAATCACTCACATATTCACATGCACTCACTGACACTGTAATGTCAGATTTATAGCAGGAGTAGTCATGTTTATTCCTGTTCGCATGGTTATGAGAAAGAAAATTTCCAGTACAAATGTCTAAATAGTTTTTAAATCAAAATGACATACAACATTACGTCAATAAATTTATGAAGATTAATGGATTGTTTATGCTTATAACAAGAACAATTTCTATATTTTTCTATATAATATATAAAATTAGACTATATAACAATATTTTGAAAATTTGGGTTGATCAGGAATAATATTAATAATAATAATAATAATAATTTATAACATATATTGTATAAAAAATTAAGTGTGTCTCTCAATTTGGGATAAAATATGTATTTTGTAGGTGATTATATGAACACATTTTACGCTAATAATGGATGCAAATTTATTTCAAATAATATATAAAATTACACTGTATAACATTATATACTGTAAATTTCACCTGATCAGTAATGTTTATCTAAGCTTATCTAATAATAATAATAATAATAATAATAAATTATTATTATAAAATGCACATGTATTTTTCTTTCCCAATTTGGGATAAAAAAAAGTATGTGAATATATATATATATATATATATATATATATATGTGTCACGATCCTCTCGGGATCCAGGGAAACGAGGAGACGAAGGATAACAAAACTTAGAATTTATTTTAACAAAGAGACACGGAACATCCAAACAGACAGGTTGACATATAACAGCTGACATAGAGACAGGGAAACACAGGGCTTAAGAACACAAGGAAATCAGATGGGAAGAACTCAAACAGGTGGGGAGCAAATCACACACGGATGGTACAAATCAACTCATAATGACAGGAACAGGAACAAACCAAATATGGGCACGAGAGGAGGGGAAACACAAGACAGGACTGACATTACTCCCCCCTCCCGGAAGGCGCGTCCCGCGCCTAGCAACATCCAATGGGGAGGGGGGGGGTGGGCGCTCTGGAGGCCTCTAGGGAACAGGAGACACAGACGGCCTCCAGGGCGGCGCCCGTTCCGGGAGCCATGGCGGATCAGAGGAGTCGGGCGGCCATGGCGGGTCAGGGGAGTCGGGCGGCCATGGCGGGTCAGGGGAGTCGGGCGGCCATGGCGGGTCAGGGGAGTCGGGATGCCATGGCGGATCCGGGGAGTCCGGCGGCCATGGCGGATCAGGGGACTCGGGATGCCATGGCGGATCCGGGGAGTCCGGCGGCCATGGCGGATCAGGGGACTTAGGATGCCATGGCGGGTCTGCCTCCGAGACCTTGGCCCCAGCCCCAGCCCCCACCTCGGCCTCTCTGGCAGGAGCCCTACTACCCCCCCCCAAAATTTTCCTGGGGAAATTAGAGGTGGTCCTGGGCTGGGGTTCAGGGGAAGCGGACTCTAGGGAGCGCCTTCGTGGCGCAGGCACTGGGGGGCGCTCTGGCAGCGCGGTGCTGGACGGGACCAGCGGAAACTCTAGGAAGCGCCTTCGTGGCGCAGGCACAGGGGGGCGCTCTGGCAGCGCAGGCTCTGGGCGGCGCTCTTGCAGCGCGGATTCAAGGGGGCGCTCTTGCAGCGCGGAGACAGGGAAGCGCTTTCGTGGCGCAGGCTCTGGGCGGTGCTCTTGCAGCGCGGATTCAAGGGGGCGCTCTTGCAGCGCGAAGACAGGGAGACGCTCTTGCAGCGCGGGCTCAAGGGGGCGCTCTTGCAGCGCGGATTCAAGGGGGCGCTCTTGCAGCGCGGTGCTGGACGGGACCAGCGGAGAGGGGCTCTTGCGAGGGGCCGGCTCTGGCGGGCACTTGCGAGGGGTCGGCTCTGGCGGGCACTTGCGAGGGGCCGGCTCTGGCGGGCACTTGCGAGGGGCCGGCTCTGGCGGGCACTTGCGAGGGGCCGGCTCTGGCGGGCACTTGCGAGGGGCCGGCTCTGGCGGGCACTTGCGAGGGGCCGGCTCTGGCGGGCACTTGCGAGGGGCCGGCTCTGGCGGGCACTTGCGAGGGGCAGGCTCTGGCGGGCACTTGCGAGGGGCAGGCTCTGGCAGGCACAACATCCCCTCATACTCCACCAATAGTCCTAGGGGTACCTGTGGCCGGCTTGCGTGAGCCGCGATCGGCGGCTGGTGAGAGAGGGCCGCGGACGGCGGCGGACTTGCGTGGGCCGCAAACGGCGGCTGGCTTTCGTGAGCCGCGATCGGCGGCTGGTGAGAGGGGGCCGCGGACGGCGGCGGGCTTGCGTGGGCCGCAAACGGCGGCTGGGGACAGTGAGCCGCGGACGGCGGCGGGCTTCCGTGAGCTGCGGCTGGCGGCTGGTGAGGGGGGGCCGCGGATGGCGGGCTAGTTCCGGCTCGGGCCCGGACGCTTCACAGACACCGGTAAATAGCCTCTCTCCAACACAGTCCCGTGGTGTCTGGGAGCTCCATGGGATGGTGGAGGTTGGCTCCGAGCCGGAAAAGATGGAGAATGCCCGCGTCTTCCAGCGGCATTCCCCTCGCGAGCTTACAGAACTCGGCCGCATACTCGTAGAAGGGGAGATTCCGTCGGGCAAGGGCGAAGACCTGCGCGGCGACTTCCATCGCCGCGGGAACAAAAAAAACAGGAACAACAAAAAACTTTTCAAAAAGGGAAAACAAACCGGGGTAAACTGGCGCGGCCACTGTTGAATTTTTTGGTCAGCTGTTCTGTCACGATCCTCTCGGGATCCAGGGAAACGAGGAGACGAAGGATAACAAAACTTAGAATTTATTTTAACAAAGAGACACGGAACATCCAAACAGACAGGTTGACATATAACAGCTGACATAGAGACAGGGAAACACAGGGCTTAAGAACACAAGGAAATCAGATGGGAAGAACTCAAACAGGTGGGGAGCAAATCACACACGGATGGTACAAATCAACTCATAATGACAGGAACAGGAACAAACCAAATATGGGCACGAGAGGAGGGGAAACACAAGACAGGACTGACAATATGAAGATATTTCATGCTTAAAATGGACGTAAATGTATTTTTAAATAATTTTTGAGTATGTCCATATGTAAATAATCTTTTCCACTCAGTTCTCTGGAGTACAAAAAATAATAAGGAGGTAAAGCATTATAAATTACCTCTAATTCCAAAATAATTTGCAAGAATTTCAAAATTACAGTATCATGTGATCATCAAACCACAAAATTATTTCCTAGTGAGTGAAATAACATGTTCTTGCACACTTTGTCTTTCTGACCTTTAAAGCTGAATCAATCATTTGAGATGTTTTTTTCTGAAAGTCTTTTAAAAGTGATTTTTCAAACCGTTTGTTTTTTAAAGTCTGTGTCTAATCAGACTCTTTTGTTTGTGACAGTGTCCTGCTGTTATATACACACATAAACACTAAACCGTGTCTTCTGACCTTCACAGGACGACTGCCAGGAACTGCAAAGATGAGCATCACCGTCAGGTTTAACGTCACGGTCAGGATGCACGTTT
>CM071938.1:1192500-1200000 GCA_036784905.1 Acrossocheilus fasciatus | reverse complement strand
CTCTCCTGCTTCTCAGAGCTTTCTCCTGAGACAAAGATCCCAGTAGTTTTTTTTTTATTACAGTTTTTCTATACTTATCACACAGTTTCTGAAAGCTGACACTCAAACAGCAGAAGCACACACCAAATCTGCAAAACAATACACAGATTCTCAGCCTTTGAGTTTTCAATTTCATAAAACACTTTTTGCAAAACACAACACACAATTCTCTATGCAACACACACAAATCTAACAGAATTTAATATTAAGGTGTTTGCTTTTGAGATGTGTTTGTGATATTTTGAATGCAGTGCTTCATTTTGCGAAGCATTTTTTTTTTCATTTCGTGTGCAATTCTTGGATTTGTGTGTAAAGTTTTGAAAAAAAGAGGCAAAGTTTTGAAAATGTGTGTAAGCAGCTGAAAAAAAACTGTAGTATATTAGTGTATTTTTGTAGGATTTTTCAGGATGGAATGAAATATTTTAGTATATTTATAGTTCAGAGTGTATTATATTTATGCATTTGTATTGCAGGTTTTTGTTTTTTTGAGAAAGTGAGAATGAATGTTTCTGGACTCTTACCCTACAGACACTACACTTTGTAGCTTATAGGATACATTTCCAACAAAAATAAGTCATAAACGGTTTACATTTCAACCAACATTGCCAAAATAAATAAATAAATAAAATGCTAATTTATTTATTTTTTCTTAGTATTTTTATGTTGTTTTTAAGTACAAATATCTAAACATTCTTAAATCAAGATACATTAAAGAAATTCCAGACACTTTTAATTTGGAAGCATCATGACTTAAGATATTAAGTCTTGTTCTCTGAAAAAATGTATCAAAATTTGGGTTTGCTTAAAATCTGCCAAAAAGTTAAGAAAAATCAACAAGAACCCAAAAGCATTTTTTTTTTCTTGTTTTAAGCATAGATTCACTTAATTTTTGTTATATATATATATATATATATATATATATTTCTGAAAACAAACCAGCAAATGTATCTTGATTTAAAGAACGTTTAGAGGTTTGTAAATTTTTTTGCGGTGCAGAATTACAGTACATTGTCTTCTGATTCCAGGACTCAAAGGAGCATCTCAATGAGAAACCAGGCGAGGTTTCCTCTCACATTTGGTATGCATTTTCCTTTCCTTTGACTTCAATCAGGACAAAAGCTGTTTGTTCTTTTATTGTTTTTTCATTTGGCCGCTTCACTCATCGTCCGTCCGTCCGCTCGCTGCTGGAAAGTCCACGGCCGTGTTCTTTGGAAGCTGTTTGCCATCAGTGAAAGGGAGCGGGCTGAGTTACTCTGAAGGAAAATTATAAACACAGAGGAGCATTTAGGCCTGGCCAAGCTGGTGGCAGTACCCACAGTGCTTTGTGCCATGCAGGACGAGGCCGGTTTAGGTTTCGGCCATGGGTTTATTTGTTAACACCATTATAAACGCTTGAGCCTGGTTCCCTTGAACCTGCGTCCAGGAGAATGATGTCTGAAGCTTTAAATAACGGTCGTCTTTGATCAGCGCTCTGCTGCCAGCGAGGATCCGTGTGCATAAATAAACCGCTATAAACTTTAGCATGAATGCATCGCTGACTGTAATATGGAGGCTTTGAAATGATGATGAACCTTTGGCTCATTTAGTTTAAAAAGCACTAATATTTTCCATCCATTAACAACATAAACCTGCAACCAGCTGCCATGCCGTGAACTTACTAATACCATGAAGCGAAAGTCCAAGTGTTGCATGAATTTCTCACACATCATAACCTTTTGTGCCGCCTTGAAAGGAAACATTGAAGAAAATGCCAAATATGTGGCATTTAGAGAAAAATCTGAAAGTGTTCCTTCACTGTCTTCTTGCTTTGGAACAACATGTAGGGACTATTTACTTTTTTAGGTACTATTACTCATATTTTGTTCATATTTAAATAGTTGTCTGACAAACCTGGCATCGTATGAATATTTGGCTCTTTGATTAATTATTTTTGTTCCTCTTTTGTAAGTTGCTTTTGATAAAAGCATCTGCTAAATACATGTACATGTCTATATATTTTTCAAAAGTTTTTTGCAATTTTGTTGTGTTTTTGCTTTTTTTTTTTTAAATACTGTATGTTTATATCGCTTAAGTTTTAGTTTATTTTGTTTAGTTATTTTAGTATTTCAACTTCAAGTAGATGAGAATAAGATACATACAAATACATTTTATTTTATTTTAATTAATGTTTATTTTATTTAATTAATGACATTTTATAGTTTTAGTTTTCTTAAGATCCTACTATAGTTTTTATCATTTAATATTTTGAATCAATTTTATTTTTATATTTTCCGTTTCTTATTTTTTCTGTTTTTAAGTTTGTTGTGTGATTTTGTAATATTTATTGTTTTTTATATATTTTTTTTTTATTTTTACTTTTTTATTTAATTTTAGTTAAAAAATGAGAAATGTTGCAACTAGCTAAAATAAAATAAATGTTTAATATATATATATATATATATATATTTTAAATTTAATTTAATGTTATTTTAAGTAACAAAAATATTTTATAGTTTATTTTTATTAATTTAATTTTATGTTATTGTATTTTTATTTTATTTTAATGATAACAAATATTATGAACTAAATGGGGTGCAGGTTAAAAACAGTGGTATGAAATGATAAATTATTGTCAACTCATGAAGTATGTTTAATTCATTGAGGGGAAATCCAGTAATCATGTCATAAATATGGTTTTAATTTAGGTTTCTGTATGTCTACAGCATTACTGTTCCCTCCTGAAACAGCTTACACCAGCCTGAGGTGGTTAGTTGTTCTCCAGCCTGACCAGACGGGTTGGTTTTGATGGTTTTAATGGGGTTTGGGGCACTCGGGGTCAGATGGTCAGTCTGGAAAACCAGATAGACCAGCAAACCTCCTCAAGATTTTTATTTTCAGCTGAGTCAAATACATAATCATGGCACAGAAAACAGGAAGCAACAGCAATACTGTATTATATTATATAGCACAGTATAAGTGCAAATGATTTGGAAGTCAAATAATGCATCAAGAAAGAGTTTTCCAGGTCACCTGTACTACTATAGAAACTGTAGTCAGCTCCAAACGCATTTCAATCAGAATTTAGAGCCAGAACTATAGTAAGTCATCTGCACATTGCATTTGTACAAAGCGCATACACTATACATACCAAATCCGGCAGAAATAGAGCTAAAACAGAGTTTGGTTTTCCAGATTTCGGTCGAATCTGCAGCGCCAGCGAGAAGCGTAACGTGAAGAGGTCACGCAGACGTTCATCTGTCCTCAGTGAACCAGCCAACAGAAGAAAGAGAAACTGCTGAAGGGTAAAGAAAACCTCCAAACGTTCACAGATGGGTTAGTGGTTTGACAGAGAGACGGAGGTCAAATATGAAGGATTTCTGCAGGTGCTGAGTCTGATTTCTACTGTATGTTATTGCCGTTAACCCTATAAAGCCTGCTGTATTGTATTTGATATATAGCCTCTAAATGATCATCATGATCAATCTCCTCATGTCTTCTGTCTCTGATTGATAGTTTAGAGTGTTTTCTGCAGTAAAAGCTCTTTTAGTGTAATTGTACAGACGTCCAGCTCCAGCTGCTGCTTCTCGTGTCAAATCTTGACTGATTTTGATCAAGTAAAAGTCAGAATAACTGCAGTCATGTTTCCAGATGAACACTTACTGGACTGAAGCAGCTCAGCTTTACTTGATTCTCCATCAATCTTTTTTGTATCTTTTATGTCAGTATCTGCTGCACTGTTATAAAGATCTCATTGATTTACATTCATACATTGATCTCATTCATTTACATTGTTTTTTTTTTTTTTTTTGCATATTCTTACTATATGGGCCATAAAAGCCTGATGGATCAAATATGATACTCAAAAACAAAAGCAATTTTTTTTATTATTATTTTTTTTTTTTTGTGTGTGTGTGTGTTTTAGATTCTGTATTAAAAAAACAAAAACAAAAAAACAAACAAACAAACAAAAAACAGATGCACTTACAAAAAAAAAAAAATAATAATAATATATATATATATATATATATATATATATATGAATTCAGGTAAAAAAAAAAAAAAAAAAGAAAAGAAAAGAAAAAGTACACTTCCATAATGTAGTTAAAGTGCTCACTAATTTTGTACTTAATATACTAAAAATGATTCTTTAGCACTTCATAAGATAATCTTCACCTAAATGTACTTAAATGTACTTAACTGTGCTGTTTTGGGACACCATGAATATGAACTAAAATGCACTTTTAACATACTATCTCTGTATTTAAAAATGTATATAGTTACCACTTGTAGTACACTTGAGTATACTAGATGAGTTCAAGTGTACTATGAGTGCTGACTAAATACATTTATAAATACACTTAGATGATCTTTAGATTATCTTAATAAGTACTAATGAATCATTTTTAGTATATTGAGTACAAAATTAGTGCGTGAAAATAGAGCACTTTCAGTATATTACGGAAGTTCACTTTTTTTCACCTGGAAGAAACATTAAATATATATCATCAAAAGAGTGAAAAATAATGTTGTTGTTTTTTTGTTTTTTTTTTCTCAAATCTAGCACACACACACACACACACACACACACACACATCATAACTGGGAATCCCCATCAAGCTCTCTCACTCAGCATTATTCATGCATCATCACGGAGCATGCGAGGGTGTGTGTGTGTGTGTGTGTGTGTGTGTGTGTGTGTGTGTGTGTGTGTGTGTGTGTGTGTGTGTGTGTGTGTGTGTGTGTGTGTGTGTGTGTGTGTGTGTGTGTGTGTGTGTGAAGTGATGTCATGGCGTGTGTCTGAGCGCAGTGTTGGCTCATGTGGGTGGACAAGAGCACATGAGAGTCATTATTATCATAGAGGCCAATGAGAAATAAATGATGATGTTGAGGGCTCATTAATTATAAAGACACTTGTGTAAGTGCAAGTAAAACACAATCCTGAGATCTGAGAGACCAGCTGTGCAGTTCTTTGGTGAAAATCATTTTAATAATGTAAGAATATCTTCAAGAATCCTTCAATTGCAAAAACTGTAGGACTGCATATACAGTGAGGAGGATGTGAAATAATGTAAGAGTAATATTATAGAATAAGGAAATATGATAGTGCTGAACAAATGTAATTAATTACATGTTTCTCCAAGAAAAGAAAAAAAAGAAGAAGAAGATGGTTTGCAAGATACCAAAGTCTGCAAACATTTTTCATTAAATTCTGCTAAACATCTTTTGTGTTCCTCAGAAGAAAGGCATTCAGGTTTGGAACGAATCGAAGCAGAGTAAAGGATGACAGAATGATCACTTTTTTGGCTGAACTATCACTTTAATTCTCACACAGTGAAATTTAGCCCTTATAATACATTCATAATCTGTATAATATTTACGCATTCAAGTCCGAAGAATCATTGTTTTATAAAATAGTCATAGCTTTTTCAACTAAACCATATTGTATCTGATCAGCAACATTCAAAGTTTGGAATGTTACCATGTTATTACCATGTTTTTACTGTATTAACCCATTTTTTATTAATTAAAATTTAAGAACTCATTTGCAATTTCAAATTTCACATGAACCATATATATATATATTTTTTTTTTTTTTATATCATTGTGTGAAATTTATACACCACTGGAATGAATGGAATTAAATTCATTTGAATTCATAACTAATGATTGTTCAAAAATGAACCTAAAAGTGATACATTTTTCATGCTGCAATGGTTCATCAATAGACATATATTCATGTTTGTCAACAAAATTCAGTCCCAAAAGTGTGTGAGATATGGGGAAAAGACCAAATGTATTTTGCAAAGGCTTTTTGACACTCATTTAACTTCATAAACCATTTAACAAAAAGTATTTTGGACACTTAATGGTTCTACCATACATGCCCTGGTCGAAATGACCTGAACACAAAATTTATAAACATTTTAAAAAATAAATAAATAAAACTGGAAAAAATTTATGTATTTTCAGGGTTTTAAAGCATTTGCAAAGTTCATTCCCTCACTAACATCTATGCATTTTTTAGAATGTTTTGCATCTCTTCCAGGTCAAAACGGCCTTGACTGCGTTATGAGCGATAAAGATTAAACTCTGAATATAAATGACAGAGGAAAGAGGCGGACAGACAGAGAAGAAAGTGTGTCAGAGCAGACGTGGCGTTTGTGACCGAGTCCAAATCGCAGTGTCAGTAAAATGTGATGTGTGTGTGACACAGATGTGGCTTATTAAAACCATCTGAGAGCATTTCAGAAACACAGAACTGATCTATTTCATCTTCATTAGGGTCCAGAGACCACCCGAGTGCACCCAGCATCATTCAGAAGAACTGAGAATATGTTTGTGTTTATGTGAAATGCTGATCTGGAACGACTTCATCCCTGAAGAGATCTTTAACATGAGCAGAAGATGTTATGTTCTGGAACAGTCTGACTGTACATGTACACTACTGTTCAAATGCAAGATTGATAAGAAATTAATTTTATTCATCAGGGATACATTAAATTGATCAAAAGTGACATTTATAATGTAACAAAAGATTTCTATTTCGAATAAATTCTATTCATCTGTGAATCCTGAAAAATAAAATGCATCACAGTTTCCACAAAAATATTGTGCGGCACGACTGTTTTCAACATTGATAATAATCAGAAATGCTTCTTGAGCAGCAAATCAGCATATTAGAATGATTTCTGAAGGATCGAGTAATGATGCTAAAAATCCAGCTTTGATCACAGCAATAAATTACATTTTAACAGATATTCACATAGAAGACAGCTATTTTACATTGTAATAATATTTCACTATTTTACTGTATATTTTTGATCAAAATAAATGCAGCTTTGGAGAGCAGGAGAGACTTGTTATGAACAGTAGTGTGCGGTGGCTTTAAGAAGTATTTGGACACATAAACCACTCACAGACGTGTGTGAATCTCATAAAATATTAAAGCAAGAGTACAGTAAAAATAGACAGCAGGAACATTTGACAATCAAGACATCTGACAGACAGAAGTTTGTTGATTTTCTAACACAGCAGATGTAGTGTTGAAGTTGACTATATTTTGTTTGATTGTGGTTAGCTAGTTAATGTGATTCTCTACACCTGTGTGAACTTGAGGAGAACTGACTTCAAACGTCTATTAAAAATTAGCAAAACACCAGCAGATTCACACACACTGAGACATACAGAACAGTGATGTTCTTGCTTCCACATTGTGACAAATTTCTGTGTAAAATGAGATAGAATAGATGTAGCTCTTGACTTGATTTGATCCATGAGGAATTATTTGGATAGTGAACATGTCTCTATATGATGATGGTTGAAAAAGAAGCTAAAAAAGAAAAGTTGAAATATTATAAAGACAAACATGCTGAATCATTCACAATATGCAACATGAATTAAGAGAGTAAATGGCGAGAGTTAATTTTTTGGGACACCTGTTCATCATGAGAAATTCCTGCTCTATGAAACATCTGGCAAACT
>CM071938.1:1042500-1187500 GCA_036784905.1 Acrossocheilus fasciatus | reverse complement strand
CTATTTCCACATTGTTGAACAATGAACATTTTGCTAACGTTCCTGTTAAACGTTATCTCTGAATATTCTCTGAATGTTCATAATACCCAGTTTTCAAAATGTTTTAAAAACTTTTTCTTTTTTTTCTTGGTTCTGCAAACATTAAGAGAACATTCCATTGTATCACTTTGCAAACGTTATGGAAACGTTACTTTTGAATGTTCTTTGAACGTTCCGAAACAAGTAGATACATTTAAAACATGTTACACTCTTAAAAATAAAGGTGCTTACAAGGTTCTTATCAGCGATGCCATAGAAAAACCATTTTTGGCTCCACAAAGAATCATTCAGCCAAAGGTTCTTTAAAGAAATATCTCTTTCTTACCTTTTTATAATCTGAAGGACCTCACCACAAAGAAGCTTTTGTGAAACAGAAAGGTTCTTCAGATGTTAAAGGTGCTTCTATGGCATTGTGAAGCACTTCTATTTTTAAGAGTGTAGGCAAATGTTTCAGAACAGTGTATAAATGACATTTTAGTGCTGAAGTTTTGAGAACATTATTAAAGACCAGTTAACTTTGAATGAACATTCTATTAACGTTACTGGAAGAATGTTTGTTTCATAACCTTCCCACAACGTTCTGGAAACATTCCCTGTTAACTGGAACCAAACGAAATGAATAAAAATCAAGATTTTTCCTAAAAATGCACAAGTAAGAGAACAAAGGATGATAAGATGGTCTTATGAGAGTTCTTCTGGCCTGAGAAGCTCATAACTTTGACACAGCGGTTTCGAATAAGAGAGCAAACAAAGGCTGCAGTTACTAAATGTTCCCTCCGAGTCATTTATCAGTCCAGTTCATAGAGATCAAACACTGTGTTAGCGTTGGCGTCGTGCCTCGGAGGGTGTGAAGTCTCGAATCATGTGTCCTGAGAGGAAGAGTCTTGGCAGAAGACAACAATCGCGTCCGGTTCTCCATCGAGGGTCTCTGAGACGGCCAGCTCTTCCTGGGCAGGACCGAGCGATTGTTCTGTGCTTCACCCCACCCAGACGTCTTCCTTCAGCTCGGCCCTGATGTCAATCTCTGATGCTGTACTTTATAAAGGACAGGAAGCCAAGTCGCTGAACTGTAATCTAGTTAACCCCTTTGCTTCTGAAATTGTAAAGAAATGCTGCACAAAATGGCCTGACTAGAGAAAAAGTGAAGAACTCCAACATGATCTTATTAGTATTTGAGTAAATGTATCTTGTATGATAGATTTTTTGACTGAAAAACAAGATGAAGATACTAATTAAGAACAGGATTTGGCATAGTACAGAATAAAAGTCTTTAAGATGTTTTTAAAAGATGTATTTTATTTGCTCACCAAGGCTGTATTTATTTGATCAAAAATATGGTTTGAAAAAATGTGAAATATTATTACCATTCAAAACAGCTGTTTTCTATGTGAATATCTGTTGAAATGTAATTTAATTCTGTGATCAAAGCTGTATTTCCAGTCTTCAGTGTCACACGATCCTTCAGAAATCATTCTAATATGCTGATTTGCTGCTCAAAAAAAAAAAAAATTCTGATTATTATCAATGTTGAAAACATTTGCGCCGCACAATATTTTTGTGGAAACTGTGATGCATTTTATTTTTCAGGATTCACAGATGAATAGAAAGTTCAAAAGAACAGCATTTATTTGAAACAGAAATCTTTTGTGACATTATAAATGTCTTTACTCTCACTTTTATTCAATTTAATGCATTCCTGATTAATAAAACCATAAATTCCCTTTTAAAAAAACTGGCTGTTTAGTTGTAAAAGACACTTTTAGCACGTAAACTAGATGAGAACTGAATATTCTGCTTTGCTTTCTGTAATATTCAGTCTTTAGCACTATTACATAGACAGAAAGTTTACAAGCATTTCATCTGCAAGTGTTTTCTGTACAGCCGGCCGCGGATCGATGCTTTTTTCTGTTAAAATCACATCTGAGCGGCACACTTGAGCAGCGGGCCAGAGTAAATGTTAACACAATTAAACTCCTGCTGAAGAAAACATCAGTAATGCTCTGGTCCAGTCGATGACAGCAGCTCTTAGTCATTACACGCTCCCACTTTATTCACCTATTTACAGTCGTTCCCGATGATGGGTTTCCCATGGGAACGTGTTGTTTTGGAGCGAGCGTGAGGATGGATGAGAAGGCTCAGCGTGACCTCCATACAGAATGTTTACACATTGGCCGGTCACATGATCTGTCAGCTGACGCTCTCTTTGGCTACCTGCTGCTCCAGACTGTTTGTGTGAGTCACACTGAGAGAAAAATGAGACGATTTTCCAGTAATCTGCGTTAAAACTGCCATGTAGTCTAGAGATCTCGAGCGGGAACAATAATTAACATGCACTTGATCATTTTATGACAAAACAATGTGAAATCATCTGTCATTATGTGCAATGTCTAAAATTAACTTTTTGCCACACCTGCCAGCGGATCTGAAAACAATTACGGTCATAAATATTCCTTACCAGCCATAAAACTGTATTTTGTATTTTCTTTAGTAAATATTCTTGCTATTTGATTTGAATCATGCACTTCATTTACATCAGTGAGGGTCAAACAATCATTCCTACAATTAAACTGATGAGTATTATACTTGCTGTTTTTTATCTGCATTTGGCACTTGGCGAGAGTTATTTTTGATCACTATCCTATTAGTATTCATTAATATTCATAGGCATTTTAGGTCATATTGCAGGGAACGATTTCAGAACGTTCTGGCAAGCTTCTCTCAAAGTTATTACAGTTAATAGAATGTTCATTCAACGTTTTTGAAATGTTTCATAGTTGGATGACATTTTTTAAATGTTACTATTTGTTTCAGAATGTTTAGATTCAAAAGTAACGTGTCCATAATGTTTGCAAAGTGATACAATGTCCTCTTAACATTCATATAATATCAAAAGAAAATAAAAAAAAACTTTATAAAACATTAAAAAACTGGACATTTTGAACATTCAGAGAACATTCAGGAATAATGTTTTCATAACTCAACGGGAACATTAGTGAAAAGTGTTTTCTTTGTTATGCAGACGTTAAGGAAACATTTCATTGTATCATTTTGTAAATGTAACATTCTCTGAACATTCTGAAACATTTAAAAATTATAGACAAATGTCCAAATCATTTATGAGGGAAAATAATAATAATAATAATTTTATGTACAATGTATAAATAATGTTTTGTGCTAATGTTGAGAGACCAAATAACTTCTTTTAATGTTATAATTGTTCATAACTTTAAAAGAAAATGGCCAGAACATTGCATTAGCTGGGCTCCTTTCTTTTTCTCAGTTGTTTGAATTGATATCAGTATATTGACCATCTTCAGTTATTAAACACTGACATAATTCTGATCTCAGTTCTGATTCTATCCTGCACAAATAAGACAGCATTTGATGAATAGCAGGGGAATATCAGGTCATCCTTTGATCACGCTCGGACAAACACCTTCCCTACAGTCAGCGGGAATCAATGTGTTTGTCTTTACGTGTCACACCTATTATTTCAGACGTGACGTGGCCTCCGTCCAGCATAAACAAACCACACGCCGAGGAAGCCCCTCTTACATTGAGAGAGCGTGTAAGTGTGTGTGTGTGTGTGTGTGTGTGTGTGTGTGTGTGTGTGTGTGTGTGTGTGTGTGTGTGTGTGTGTGAGTGTGAGCGTGTGCGCGTGCACGTGCGCATGTGCGTGTGAGTGAGTGTGTGTGTGTGTGAGTTTGAGTGTGTGAGTTTGAGTGTGTGTGTGTGTGTGTGTGTGTGTGTGTGTGTGTGTGTGTGTGTGTGTGTGTGTGTGTGTGTGTGTGTGTGTGTGTGTGTGTGTGTGTGTGTGAGATTCTGAAGTGCACTGAGGGCCAGAACAGTAGGTCATGAGCGTGTGTGGCCCTTGACTCTAAATCACAACGTGTGCGGCTGCTCATGGGAATGCGGTCAAACTTCTTCACCAGGAAAACTCCCCAAAAAGTATGTTCATTCGTCTCCACTGATATTCATGCTAGAATTTCAGTGTTATTAGGTACAACATTGTTTACACACCCTCCGGGTTTCCTTTCGTAGTAACCATGACTGTCAAGCTCTAATGATGACAATCCTGATGCATAGTGAAAAATAAATATACTAAAATGTATTTTGGAATACATTAATTTCATGCTAAGTATACTACAAATGCATTTACATATATTGTACTTTTTGTAAAAATATGCTGCTTTTGTACTTTTGGTGTAGCCTACTAAACTATTATACTTAAACTCTGCAAAACTGGAACAACTAATTTTGCGCTTAGTTGTGCGGAAGTAGCGCTGAAGTAAAACTAAAGATATACTGAAGTATATTTCATTGTCCTAAAGTGGAACTATTGCAAGTGTACTTTAAGTACTCTTTAAATATTTTGCATTTAAAGACAATATTATTCAAAGATCACACAATCCTCATAAATAGTGACATTTTAAGTTTAATATTAAGAAATGTGCATTGTGCACAAGTAGTACTCCAAATAAAGTTTAACTATCATTTTTATATCTGTCAAATATGTTAATAGATTTGAACTACACTTAGTATGAAATAAATGTATTTTAAATATATTACTTTTTTACTAGGGTATTTTTTTAATCTGTATGAAAAAAAAATGTAGAGCACAAGTCATGTTATGAAAGTTTTATGGTGCTTTTATGTGGGTTTTTTGTTCTTTTTGGAGCTTGACACTTTAAAGTTGTTGTTGTCTGGAAATGCAATTCATAAAAATAAATTTTGTATTCCACAGAAAAATAACAGCATATGAGTTTGGAATTACATGACGGTGAATCAGGGTTATTGATGTTAACAAAAACTATATATATATATATATATATATATATATATATATATATATATAAACTTAACTTTTTTTAACTTAAAATAAATGGTAACTGAAATAAAATATTTTAAAAATTACTTATTTTATTACTTATATTACTTGTTTTATTTTAGTTAGTTGCAAGTCAACACCTCTAATTGTCGTTTCTTTTGTCATTTTTTTTAAATAATTGTCATAGTTTAAGTTGAAATACTAAAATAACAACAATTAAAACTGAAATTAAAATTAATCAAAACAATATAAACATTTTTTAAAATGTAAGAAACCCACAAAAACACAACAAAATTGCTGAAACTCTCTATTTCTATTTCTATCTATACTTTGGGAAAGAAATGCTTCTGTCTCCCTTTGAAAAAGCATCTGCTAAATGATAAATTACTAATGTAAATGCAAACTAAAATTAAAACAAAAAAAGGAAAATATAAAATAAAAACAATTCAAAATACTAAAATTATACAAACTATATCAAAAAATAACAAAAACACACAACAAAATTTCTAAAAGTTTGAATAAAATTAAAACGAAAACAGAAAATTAAAAATAATAATAATTCAAAACATTAAAAACTACAATAGTATATTGATACTAAAATAACACTGGGTGAATATTCAGAAATATTCAATAATAATATCAGAATATTTAACAACATGTAAATAGAAGGTGGGGCTTAAATTCTGATTTATTTTATTATAATTAATTATTCTGATTTTATCCATTAGGAACTGTTTCATATCAGAGCTGAATGTGTCTCTCCTGAAACTATTTCATCCACTCGGCCTCCACGGTGTTGATTCAGAGGTGAAATAAGTCATTTTGATGAACGATTATGAAGACAAGCATTTTTCTTTAGAATTACGTCACTGATGAATCATTCGGAATAAGAGCAGGAACATGAATCGAGAGCATAAGTAGATTCAGAACTGATTTAAGTTGAATTTAAGAGTCTCTGAGTGAACGGTCAAACCCGGGGAACTCTGGGTGGTCAGAATGGCATGTTGGGTGTGTCCGGCGGGACAAAAGAGGATGAAAAGAGAGAAGAAGGGATGAAGATCGTCTGTAGAGAGCGACGGCTGTTTCTCACGCCGGTGGCCTCATGTTGGTCTGGCACAGGAAATGCCTGCGCTTGTTGCGGATCCACAGAGATTCCACTTCCTGTAGAGGTTTAGCAGAGAGTAGCAGCGGCGTCTGACTCCACACCTTCTGACTCCTCTTTAAAGGGTTAGTTCACCCAAAAATGAAAATTAGCCCATGTTTTACTCACCCTCAAGGCATCCCAGATGTATATGATTTTCTTCTTTCAGACGAATCTAATCAAAATTATATTAAAAATTATCCTTGCTGTTCCAAGCTCTATAATGGGAGTGTTTCTGTTCAACAGTCCAAAAGAAGTCAAATAAAGTGCATCCATCCATAATAAAACATGCCTCACACGGCTCCGGGGGTGAATTAAGGCATCCTGTAGTGAACTGATGCATTTTTGTAGAAAAAAAAAATCTATACACTGCAAAAAAAAAGGCTTATCTTACTTAGTATTTTTGTCTTGTTTCTAGTCAAAATATCTAAAAATTCTTATAAATTAAGATGCATTTACTAGATAAGTGACATCTTGTTTCCAGGGGAAAGAAACTAAATGAAGTGCATTTTTCTTAAAATAAATAAAATTATCTGCCAGTGGGGTAAGTAAAATATTCTTAAAACAAAAGCATTTTACTTTTCACCGGAACGGCAGTGAGAGAAAAGTGTTTATAATGTTTGAAATATGGATATTTTTCTTACAAAAACGCATCAATTCGCTACAGGAGGCATATAAACATGGTGAATAAAACATGGGCTAATTTTCATCCGGTCAACTAACCCTTTAACATCTGCAGATGTTAAAGGGTGAATATTCACAACAAGACTATTCCTCTGAATATTCACAACAAGCCTCAAAAAGCGTTAAAGTCTATAAATGCATCCATCTTATCTATGATGTGTTATATAGAAAAACAAATATTCATTCAAATGGTGTTCTGAGTGATTTTTTAGCATGTTGCTATAGCGTTCTGGAAGGTTGTTTACTAGTCCAAGTTGAACAAGAGCTGAAAATAATAAAATCTTATTAAGTACAATTTAGTACTGAAACATTTGTATTTTTCCAGTGTGTTTTCGAGTCGTTTGAAGCAGGGCACCAGCATGCCTGCAGTTTTGGTCAGGCTTTGTCTCACACGCATTTCACGCGGATCTTATTACACCCCCAGACATTTACAAGCTTTTTCCCTTCTTCAGGAAGCAGAATTCCATTCCTAATGACGGCGCGAGGAATCCGGCCTGAGAATCCTTCATATGACTGTTTGTAAAATGACCATCTAGAGAGCAGCAAACACTATTTGAAAACAATTTACTTCAGTGCAAATTGAGTTGAAACAATAAAAACAGGATGTTTATTATGTGTTTTCCCATCAAAAGCACATGATTACATGTTCAAGCAGTGAATAGGCAAATGTTATGTAATATTAAACTGCATGAAATAACATTTGACAGTAACGAGAAGCACATGCTCTTTCTGCCAAGGCTTTTTGTGATGTATTCATTTAGTCTGGCTCGTTCCCAGATGACACATTTAGGTTATAAAAACGTTGTGGGAACATTGTTTTAAAATGTTCCTAAAACGTTGAAATGTCCATATTTCTTGTCATGATTATAATGTTATTTAAAGGTTACAAAAATGTTTCTTACATCATTCTACTAATGTTATTTTTACCCCAAATGTAACAATATTTTTGATGCATTTGATGCATTATTTGATTTGATTTTTTAAATATTTTAAAAACATTAAAATGTCCAGTTTTCTTGTTGTGATATTTATAACGGTATTTAAAGATTACAAAAACATTTCTTACAGTGACTTTATTTTCACCCGAAATGTAATGTTATTTGAACATATATTTTTTTAATTCCAAAAATGTTTCTTGTTGTGATTGTAATACTATTTAAAGATTCAGTGTTGCCAACTTAGCTTTTTTAATTTTACTAAATTTAGCAACTTTTCAGACTACCCTAGCAACTTTTTTTCCAAAAGCAACTAGCAACAAATTTAGCTATTTTTAAAATTTATTTGGAAACTTAGCAACTTAAGTTAAGTGACTCAAACGATAAAAAAGCACACATTTTCCAACTAAATTACACAAAAAGAGGAAACCAAAGATGCCTAGGAGTGCACACATCACATGAATTAAATTAATTGCTATTTCCAATTGTTAAATTTAATAATAATAATAGCTTATTTATGATACACCATGTTGGCTTGTACCTGCGATTTTTGATGTTAGTACACTGTAACAAAAATATCTAGAAAAATGGAAAAGCTACTAGTAATTTTCTAAGACACACCCATTATCCATTATCCTTTGTAACCCTGTAACCCGAAAACAATACAATTTACAGTGTGTAAATTAAAATGCGGGTAAAAAAAAAAAAACTGGTAAAAATCAGTATGGAAAATTCCTTCATATTAACATAGTAGACTGTGCAGTGACACAATTTTGTGTTGTGATTATGTAATGACATCATCATGCAATGACATCACAATGTCATTTAGCAACTTTTAGCAACAAATTGACCTTCCTTAGTTGGCAGCACTGTAAAGGTTATAAAAAAGGTTCTTAGGACATTGATCACGCAGGTTATAAGTAAGATTATAACAACGTTTTAAGAATGTTGTTCTAAGAATGTTTTCTCAACGTTATGAGAACGCATATCAAATATTAATCAAGTTATAACATTGTTCAACAAACATTACTCTAAGAACATTTTGCTCTAACATTTGTGTAACTTTTAAAAAACATTAGTGAGAGTTGTGAGAACATTTGCTGTTGCTCTTGCGAACTATTCTAACTCAAATTTTAAGGGAAAATGTTTTTTGTTGTTTTTTTAATCAACTTTTTATTGTTTTTTTTCACACACAACATCACAACATCCATTCAAAACAACAAAAAACTAAACAACAGACATATAATCAATACTTTAAAGAGTCCAGTCAAAAGGAACAGAGAGAGGGAGGGAAAAAAGAAAAAACAAAACAAGTCATCCCTTTATATAATCAAGTATGTTAAAGGAAAAACACTGCCAAGCATCAATAGTAGAGGGCTTGGCCCCATTAATTCGCACTGCTGTACATTCACAAGTCACTATTTTCAGGAGGCTATGGATCCAATATGTTTTTCCACACATGTGCGGTGTAAACCAGTTCTGTATTATTGCCTTCTTCGCAGCTGTAAAACCAGCAAACAACATTCTCTTTTGTATTAAGCTTATACAGAGGCCAGAATCATCATTAAGAAGACACAAACTTGGGTTAGCAAAGCAATAAATTTGTAGCAAGGAGGATAAAACCAGGTTTACATGTGTCCATAGATTAATGACGATTGGACACTCCTCCCAAAACATATGAAGAAAAGTACCTGATGATGCAGTATTACATATATGGCAGTTAAAATTTGGTTATATTTTCATTTTGAATCTTTTGTAAGGAGTTATGTATGCTCTATGAATGACTTTGAAGTGAATAAGACGATGAGCCAAGTTTTTAGATGTTAAGCTGAATTTAGACCACACTTTCTCCCAGTCGACAGATAAATTAAGGTCAGATAATTCCCGATTCCAAATAGATTGAATAGACAGAGGTTTTGTAATGCAATCAATAATTATATTATATATTAAGGAAACAGATGGCCGACCAGAAGATGGTGCAATCCAATCCGACATAGGATGAGAGGAAATGGGAGATGCCCAAGGAACTCCATACACTTTGAGAGCAGAACGTAATTGAAGAAAGACAAAATATGCGGATGCTGGTAAACAAAATTTGGTTCTTAATGTCTGAAATGAACAGAGGCCCTGGTTATCATATATATCACTGCAAGTGTTTATGCCTGAAGAAGACCGAGAAGGTTGGACAAATGGATGATTTCTGCATACAAAATTAAAATTGTGCCATAAAGGTGTACTGTTACAAAATTTGAAGGGTCCTCCTATCAGACGTTCAACTGTTTTCCAGATTTTAATAGAATTAGCCACAGCCAGACCAAAATTACAATTATCACATTTTTTTCCTGTGCCAGTAAATAACATATGTTGGAGTCTATTTGGTTTAACCTTGTCAGCTTCAACCACACTCCATGAAACTTTCGATTGAGGATCAATCCAATTACGAAGAGCCTTGAGCTGGAACGACCATTAATATCATTCAAAATTTGGTACAGCCAGTCCTCCTGCACTATTAGGATGTTATAATATGGTCAATTTGATTCTGGGGCATTTATCATTCCAGATAAAATGAGAAATTATGGAGTTGATCTCCTTAAAGTAACCTGGAGGGGTAGAAAGTGGTAGCATAGAGAAAATAAAGTTATACCGAGGTAACAAATTCATCTTAACTGTGGAGATTCTTCCTTGAAGAGAGACTTTAAGATTCTTCCATCTTTGAATGTCATTTTTGACTTTAACTAGAATACTATTAAAGTATCTAGATTAAAGATTAATATCATCAGCGTACAATGAAATACTATGATTATGATCATGAATCTTAATCGATACTTCAGATTTCCTGATGGCTTATGCTAAGGGTTCAAGAGATAAACAAAACAATAAGGGGGAAAGCAGACATCCCTGCCTCGTTCCCCACTGTAAAGGGAACGGGGGGGAAATAATATTACCAGTCAAGACTGATGCTGCAGGTGAGTGGTATAATGTCTTAATCATAGAAATGAAATGTTCACCGAAGTCGAAACATTACAGAACGGCCCACATATAGTTCCACTCTAGCCTGTCAAAGGCCTTTTCTGCATCAAGTGAAAAAAACGCACAAGGGCTCGGATGAGAGTCTGCAAAGTCAAGAATATGAAAGAGTCAACGCATATTGTCAGACGCATTGCGCCCCTTGATAGAACCGGTTTGGTCCTCCAGGGAAAATGTTTTTGAAAAAAGTTGTCAGATGAAGTTGAAGTCCATTCTGTAACATTAATAGAACACTCATTCAGAGTTGTCTGGCCCTTAATAGTGTTCTCAAAACATTATTTATACATTGTTCATTTTTGAAACATTTTTAAATGTAACTACTTGTGTTTTGAGAGTTCAGAGAACATTCAAAAGCAACATTCTTATAATGTTTGCAAAATGATCAAATGGAATTTTCCAGTAACATTAATAGAAATTTCATTCAAAGTTTTCTGGTCTTTATTAATGTTCGCAAAATGTTAGCACAAAAACATTATTAATACATAATATTAGCTGGATTTATACATTTCATCAATAAACTTAACTGTGTGTTGAGAAGGCCCTGCAGCAGCAGAAGGTTGAGGAACGCCTTCCATCATTCCAGAACAAAACGAGGTACCACCCATAAACACAACCCACCCAACTAACCCTGCTGTGCTTCGCTGCCAACACCATGAAGAAACAATCTGTCTTTCCTTGGGTTTCTACCTTGCTTTCTACCTCATTCTTTTTTTGGAAATGCGTCTTATGTAATCAAACGCAATAAATTTTCCCATATAGCAAACAAACTGCGTAAAATGCGAGTTTTATGGCAGTGCTGCGAGATCAGATCTCAGCAGATGTTTTCCATCACCGAATAACTGAATCCAAACAGTAAACTTCAAAAGCATCAGATAAGATCTGACTCTACAAGCGCAGCTGATCTTGGTTTTTAAGTAGAGTCAAAGAAAACATGGGTGTCAAACTTTATTTGGAGTTAAAAGTTTGTCAGATGAGCTAAAATGTTTCTCTGAAAGTAAAAAGTGTACCGGTGTTATTTTTTGGATATAGTCACTTGCACCTGTGAAATTGTTTAATAATGGTTACTTTATTGTTGAACTCATAGTGAATTTTAGATGAGATTGGGTCAAAAACCTGAAGCATGAAAACTCTGCAGTGCATGTGGAACGTTTGGAAAATCGGATAATTCCAACATTTCCCACATCCTTGATTGAGGGTTTCCATACTAATACACGCTGCCAGCCAATAAAATGCTTTGGATCAGTTTGTGTGTGCAGCTAAATCATAAGAAAAATCGTCAATATTTATAATACAACCAAGCTTCCTTATTTTTTTTTAACTCCTCCAGCCATGGAAAATTTGTGGGTGTGGAAAACATGAAAGAGCATCACCTAAATATTTTGGACACTGAATTTGATTTTGCAGTAAAGGCAGAAAACATCTTGACACATATAGGTGTGGACAGTTTCAGAACATTGGCTAATGTTCTGGTGAGGTTCTCTTAAAGTTATGAACAAACGTTCTTGCTGTAACAGTAACAGAATGTTAATTTAAGTCTATCTGGTCTTTAATAATGTTCTCAAAACATTACCACAAATACACATTGTTTATTTTTTTCCCGAAAAACTTTTTAGTTGGATGTTCATGTAACAATTTTTAAATGTTACTGCTCGTTTCAGAATGTTCAGAGAATATTCAAAAGTAACATTACCCTAATGTTTACAAAATGATACAATGGAATGTTTCTTTAACATTTGTGCAACCAAAGAAAACATCAACAAACACAACAAACTGGACATATTGAATGTTAAGAGAACATTCAGAAATACTATTTCCATAACTTAATGGGAACATTACTAGAATATATATTTAGTTGGGATTCTCTCAAAGACATGTCAATGGGTTTTGATTAAAAGCCTGAAATAAGATCTGTGGTTAACACAAGCTCAAGATATTTTTATTTTACGACAAAGAACACATCAGTATTACCCCTTGTGATTTTTAAAAACTTTTACTTGTCCTGAAAAGTGTCTAACTGGGTTGTTGGGACAATAAATGTCATCACACCAAACAAGAAAACGTCTCAAGGTTACGCATGTAACCCTATTACACCTCCGGTGTAATAGGAGACCTCCTCAGAGGTAGCAGGCCCCCCAGAGCCACAATGTTTCCGGGCGGACTCTGGGATGTGCACTCGCTGGAGACCGCTGTGCCCTGAACTAGGGTTACATGTAACCCTAGAACGAGACGCTGCGTCGAACGCTTTGGGAACACCTTCAGCGAGACCATGCTCTGAAACGTGTGTAATCAAGCCAATGGATGGGCGCGACATCACGGATGGAGTGACGTGTGACCAGGAAGCTATAAAAGCAAGTGAGGTGGAGACAGTGGCAGCTTCTGGAGAATGAGGGAAGCGCACTGAGGGATGCCGGAAGTATGGCAGGAGACACAGCATGTCGTTCCCTCTGGAAACTAGGTTTACATATGTAACCTTGAGGCGTTCCCCTTCAGGAACTCAAGCTGCATCAAACGCTTTGGGAACAAGATGCCCATGCTGCCAGACTTTCAAGTCCCTGTGTAGTGTGTGTGAAAAGGATGGAAGAACCAGGAGAAGTACGAATGTTGAGGTCATAGAACCTGACAAAGGTGAGCGGCGTAGACCAGCCTTGGAGGCCGCCACACTTCGGGTGGAGTGAGCCTTGACCCCTAAGGGTGAGGGAAGGCCAGAAGATAATAATGGCATTAACAATCCACCTACTGAGGGTCTGCTTAGTGGCAGGCAGACCTCTCTTTGAAGGGCCATAGTAAAAAAATAACTGGTCGGCCTTCCTCTACATGGCAGCTCTGTGGACATATGCGTCCAGTGCTCGGACACATACAATTTTCCTTCTGCTGGTCAGGCTCCCGAAAGGGAGGAGGACAGAACGCCTGAAGTACGATGGGCCGCGGTACTGAGGAGGGCACTTTAGGGATGTACCCCTGCCTGGGGTACAGAAAAGCTTTGGCCAAGCCAGGCACAAAAATCTAGGAAGGAGGGGGCCACTGACAAGGCCTGCAAATCTCTGACTCTCTTCAGTGATGTGATAGTTAACAAGAAGACAGTCTTAAGTGTCAGACCTCTTTCAGACGGAGGTTTACAGAGGCCGCATTTACACTGCATGGTTCAAGTGACCCAATTCCGATGTTTTTCCTCCCATGTGGCACAGATCGGATATGGCCCATCACTGTGTAAGCAGGAAAAAATCTCATGGATTCTGATATTCTCTGATTGTCTTCAGGCCTCATTCATATGTGGAAATAAATCAGATATGAATCAGATATGTGCATTTGCGCCTGCCGTGTAAGCAGACAGATCGGATATTCCCCTGTAAATGCGACTCCTACGTCATTGAAAAGTGAGTTTTTTTAAACATTTCGCGGTACAGACATACCTGTACCAAATGAAACATCTCTAGTTGAGTAGCAGAGTATTAATTTCATTCATCTGTGTTAAATAAAAGGTGATCTGGTGCTGAAATGTGTTGCTTTTTAAATCACGCTGAGTGCTTGTTGCTGCTGTTGTCAGTGATGATGGCTCGTGCGTAGATGAGCACTTCAGTCCCGTTCATTCCATGGAAATCACAAAATAAAATGCACACAAACATGTCCCTGCCTTTGACGTGCAATCACTGATGAATGCTTTTGGATTTAATTACTAAAAAAACATAGACGATGTGACATGCTTAACAATATCTACCACCTGAGTATTATTGACTGTCCTGAAGAATTTGTACTAGGCTATATTATTTTGATGTAGGCTATAGATGTAACTATTGCATTAAAAAAGTTTCTATATGAATTCCATGCCAATAAATTAGACTCAATGTACTATTCAAATTGATTTGTGATCTCATATGCTATTTTTAGCTTGTTTCACCAAAGAACTTCTAAATGTTAAAAAAATGCTTGAAATACGGCCAGCATCTCTAGGCAGTTGATGTGCCACGTGAGATGGTGACCGCTCCACAGACCGCGGGCAGGGTGGCCACTCATGACCACACCCCAACCGGTGAAGGACGCATCTGTCGTTAGAGTTACACGACGACAAGGAACTCCCAAAACTGGCCCCTGTGACAAGAACCAGGGTTTCCTCCACATGTCTAAGGCACGAAAGCATCACCGCGTGACCGTGATCATGCAAAGCAGATTTCCCCTCTGGGAAAACCCCTTGGTCTTGAGCCACCACTGTAGGGGTCTGATGTACAGCAGGCCAAAAGGTATCACATTGGACGCAACTGCCATCAGACCCAGCAGTCTCTGAAACTGCTTTACAGTGAGTGACCGGCCTTCTTTGACTCTCGCAACTGCAGTGAGGATCGAATCGATCCGAGGAGGAGACAACTGTGCCTGCATCGTGGTCGAATCCCACACCACGCCCAGATAAGCGGTCCTCTGTAATGGAGAAAGCACACTTTTCTTTGCATTTAGTCTTAACCCCAACTCTTTCATATGGGCGAGAACGACATCTCAATGTCGAACCACCATCTGCTCTGATTGAGCTAGAATCAACCAATCATCGATATAATTTAATATGTGAATGCCCTGGAGTCGCAGTGGAGCCAAAGAAGCATCCACACACTTCGTGAAAGTTTGGAGTGAGAGTGCAAGGCCGAACAGAAGAACCCGAGATTGGTAAGCTTCGCCCCAAAAGCAAACCTCAGGAACTTCCTGTGCTGAGGAAGGATGGAGACATGGAAATATGCATATTTTAGATCTATCGTGACAAACCAGTCCTCGGACCTGATCTGAGACACGACCTGTTTGATCGTGAGCATCTTGAACTTCAGTCGCATGACTGAGTGGTTCAGCTGATGCAGATCTAAAATCGGACGGAACCCCCCATTTGTCTTCGGAACAATGAAGTACCAGCTATAGAACCCAGATTCTCTTTCAAGAGGAGGGACCACCTCGATGGCCTCCTTCCTCAGCAGAATTTTTGCTTCTTGTTCTAAAACCGGAGCCTGATCGGAACCCACCACAGTGGAAACGATCCTGTTGAAACAAGGTGGAGGAGAACCAAACTGAATTCTGTAACCTCTTTCTACAGTCTGCAGGACCCATTTTGAGAAGTTTCCACGCTGCCAGAAAATCTACTAAGGGAATCAGTCTCTCGAGACTGACCTCCGGTGTAATAGGAGACCTCCTCAGAGGTAGTAGGCCCCCCAGAGCCACTATGGTTCTGGGCGGACTCTGCGATGTGCACTCGCTGGAGACCACTGCGCCCTGAAGCAAGGACGGCTGGCAGCGCGCTGAGCTAGTGTGCGGCGAGGCAAGAACTGCTGAAACCCCGCCGCTTGTTTGCGAGCCTCCTGAATCCCGTCGACGACGGAGTTGACGGCATCGCCAAACAGGCCAGAAGGCACAAGCGCAGCATCGAGGAGGAAGACCCTGTCTTTCTCCTTTATATCTGACAGGGTCAACCATAAATGCCTCTCCGCGGCCACTAGGGCTGACATAGACCGCCCGATTGCTTTGGCGATCGTCTTTGTGGCACAGAGCGGTTCTTCTAAGTTCTTTAATATCCTCAGATTTAACTTCCTCACCCTCATCCAGCTCTTTCAGCAGGTCTGCTTGGTACGCTTGTAAAACTGCCATGGTATGTAAACAAGCACCAGCCTGACCTGCTGCCTTGTACCCTCTGTACCCACCAGTGATGATGTGGTACGAAGTGGTTTGGTGGGCAGCGCTGGGGCTTTAAGGGACGATGCCACACCGGAAGACAGATAGCTCGCGAGCATCTGTTCAACCCGGGGCATCACTCTATAACCGCGCTCATGTAGTCCCGAGACGTTACTATAATCAACGAGAGAGGGACTAAAGAGGCGGACCAAATACGTCTTCCCCACGATCTCGAAACCTCAGAATGGAGATCGGGGAAAAAATATTTTGCATCTACTTTGCTCTTTGAGGGTTCAGCCTGCTACTCGGTGGCCCATTCAAGATTTAACTTGGCCACAGCGCGAGTTATAATAACCTCCACAAGCTCCTCGTGCTGTGCAGACTGGGGTGGTTCATCGGCACTCTTGCCATCGTCCCCCTCCTCAGAGGACGACAATCTGAGCACTGTGCGCTCTCCCTGGGGGGAAGAAACCGTTCCGTCCAAGAGTGCTTCCGAGCCCTGGGAGGTGGCGCTGGATCGCACGTCAGAGGAAGGAGAAAGGGACTCACCAGTCTCCATTCCCTCCACGAGATCCCCCCCTCAAAGAGAGCCCTGCGGACAGTCAGCTCCCTCAAGGAAGGAGGAACACACAGCCTAAACTGCTGTTTACTTTTATCACCACCCTTATATGACTTGGACTTAGCATTTGGGATTGCTTTATTGTTTGTGAACGTGGCAGACAACGGTAAATAAGACATACACACACCGAGTGCTTCTCTGAATAACAGAAGCTGCTGGTGTATCCACCTCACATGCTTTTATAGCTTCCTGGTCACACGTCATCCCGTCACCCCGTGACATTGCGCCCATCCATCGGCTTGGATTACACAGATGTTTCAAAGCATGTCTCGCTGAAGGCGTTCCCAAAGCGTTTGACGCAGCTCGAGTTCCTGAAGGGGAACTACTTACTAGTCATTTTCACATTGTGTTTATAATCACTCTCGCAAACTATTCTAACACAAGTTTTAAGGGAAAATGTTTTTAAAGAAAGACTAGAAAAGTTGTCAGATGAAGTTGAAGTCCGTTCTAAGTAACATTAATAGAATACTCATTCAAAGTTATCTGGTCCTTAATAGTGTTCTCAAAACATTATTCATACATTGTTTATTAAACGTTTTTGAAACATTTTTAAATGTAACTACTTGTTTACATTCAAAAGTAACATTCTTATAATGTCTGCATAATGATCAAATAGAATGTTCCCTTAATGTTGTTTTTTGTTTTGTTTTTGTTTTTTTTTAAATAAAATGTTTAAAAAATAAATAAATAAACATTTTAAATGTTCAGTGAACATTAAGGAATAATTCTTTCAACTTAATGGGAACATTAGCAAAGTGTTCTTAAAACATATTTTTTTTAGTTGGGATTCTCTCAAAGTTATGAACAAATGTTTTTCCAGTAACATTAATAGAAATTTCATTCAAAGTCTTTAATTTTGTTCGCAAAATGTTAGCACAAAAACATTATTAATACATAGCTTATTTTGAAATGTTTTAGTTCAACTAATAATTTTTTTTTTAAATGTTACTACTTGTTTTAGAATATTCAGAAAACACTCAAAAGTAGCATTCACATAATGTTTGAAAAACAATCAAATGGAATGTTCCCTTAACATTTGCATAACCAAGAAAAAAAGTTTCTAAAGCATCTACAAAGAAGCTTTGAGAACTCAGAAATATATATATATTTTTTAACTTAATGGGAACATTAGCAAAATGTTCTTAACATATCTAACCAAAACTGATCTGTTTGTGTACTGTGTGTTTACATGTGCATTGGAATTTCTTCAGAAAGCTGACATTTGCTGTATCCTCTGTCTAGACGAAGCCGGTTGCACCATCCGCTGCCCGTCAGCTGACACAGAAACGACGTACTGATGTGCGCTGAACCTTTGGAGCCACTCGTGGAGTCAGTCTGACAGCGATTTACAGCCCAGCATGATCCCCATCTACTCCTCCATCATCTGGAGCAGAATTACAGCGGAATCTGCACTCTATCATTCCAGACGTTTTCCTGGAGCGACACGCTTTACTGCGGTTGGCACCGGCTTCAGTATTGAGATGAAAAGATCCTATGCTGCCCATATTTATGAACAGGGTCTTCAAAGTTTGAACTCTGTGAAGTGCTGCTGCTTTATGTATAATAATAATTACACTCATGAGCAGAACCATTGCTGAGCCAAATGAAACTCTTGACATTTACATGAAAGTGGTTAGTAAACAAGTCATGACAACCAGACACTTAATGACAGTGTGTAATGTTAAGGAGTCATTTGCGCTGTTTCAGACGGGCATGTTAAGTCATCATAGGCGCTCCCAACTTGAAGGTTGTTCAAAAAGGTAAGGCACCGCATTTAGGCCGAATTCTAACGCCAGAATATGAGTTTGGACTCAGAGAAATTTCTGATTGAAAAAGCTATTATTAAATATAGTTTTCCCAAGCTATATTTATGTTTTCTTGATGTTCTTGATGCTTTCCCAAGAACACTCTTTAAAATAAAGGTGCTTAAAAGGTTATTCACAGCGGTGCCATAGAAGAACCATTTTTGGTTCCGCAAAGAACCATTCAGTCAAAGGTTTTTTTAAAGAACCATTTCTTTCTTACCTTTTTACAATCTGAAGAACCTTCTTTCGCCTCAAAGAACCTTTTGTGAAACAGATGTTAAAAGTTCTTTATGGAACCATTTAGACAAAAAGGTTCTTCTATGGCATCGTGAAGCACCTTTATTTTTAAAGTCCAGGTTTTTCTAGTTAGCATGGTCCACTTAACCACTGCTGCGCAATATAAAAATAACAAATGTTTCATTTTTATTAAAGCAGATTTGCTTTCTTTTTTTTAAAACCCGGTTGTTGAATGTGCCTTTTTGTTGTTATTTTAGCAATTTGCTAACATCAAACTCTCAGTAAACATCAGTAAAACCCCCTTTTGATTTTCAAAAACTTTTACTTGACATGAAAAGTGACTAAATTGAACTACAGAGTTTGTTGGGGACATTAAACGTCATCACACCCAATATTGGGGAAAGTTACTTTTAAAAGTAGCGCAATACAATATTGCATTACTTAGTTACTTTTCACGTTAAGTTACTTTTGCTTTATTTTCTCTATCTTTACTGGGCTTACTTGTTTGTCTGACACATTGATTCTCCACTTCTCCACAATTTCTCTCAACATGCAGACAGGAGAGCTCAGTCATTAAATGGGAAAACAAAGTAACTGGCGTTACTTCTTTGAAAAAAGAAATTAAATTAAAAAGTAATGTGTTACTTTACTAGTTACTTGAAAAAAGTAATCTGAATATGTAACTCTTATTACTTGTAATGCGTTACCCCCAACACTGATCACACCAAACAAGAAAACAACTCACTAGTCTCTTTCACAGCTTTATTGTTTTTATAATTGCTGTTCTAACTCAATTTTAAGGAAAAAAATGTTTTTAAAAGTGTTCGGAAACATTTGGTTGTGATGTAGAAGTGATTATTGTGGTGTAGTTCATTTATAGTCTATGTTTAGCTTTTGACTTCTGACAATTGTATTTAGGCTTCAATGTTGTGTTCATTTGTGAAGATTGTCATGATGAAAAAAAAAATGTGTAAGAATCATGAACTTTTGTTGGCCATAGAGCTCATTCTCTGCAATAACCCAAAAGCCAATATTGAGTTTTTATCGAGGGAACCAGAGTGATGCACACTTATGGGTTGGCCTACAAATATCAAGTATTTATTTTTATGTACTTTAGAATGAATCCGAAGTAACTTTTGAGGTTCCATCTTGGTTGAGATGCTGACTTTGGAGACATCTCACTAGGTTTTGGAAGGAAAGTTTTATTTACTGTATGCTTGCATCCCACAGGGCTCATGTTTTGTATGTTCCTGTTTGCGCTGTAGGTATCTATGCTTGCCGTACTTCATATGAGCTGTATTTGATGCTATGGAAAGCTGCTGATAGTGGAATGCACTGCCTGGGTGTGGATACAATTACTCCACAAATGACTTGTTATTGCCCTGCAAACCGTAATTACTTCTGACATATTTTGGCTCTGATGCTGGAGAGCGCCACAGGCATATTCCATTAGCGCTGGGCTTTTGGGTTTGTTCTCTTGTTTGTTTTTGACGTAGAGGACGGCATGTAGTCTCGGCTTTTGCTCACTTCTGCTGTCTTTGCTTTGGAGTTTCTGTCAGTGATTCTCAGTAACATGTTCACTCTGGGTTTAATCGCTTACCCGGATTTTGAACACCCAGAGGAAAGGGTCAGGTGTTGTTTTCCAGTCATGTGTTATTTCTCGCTGAGGTTTGGCCCCTTTAATGGCCTCAGCAGGTGTTGCAACCGTTTGAATGGGCCAAAGCTTTAACACACTGGGAAAATCCACTAGAATAGAAGTTGCATGGACAACTAGTGCAACAGCCATTCCCGGATGTAAAAATCCCATTCATTTTCTCCACCTTAAAAACTGTTAAAAACTGGCTTTCTGTGAACTATGAGGTTGCAAATCAATGGTATACGCTTTTCTTCAAGCCATCAGTCACTTTTTTAAAAAAAATATGCATGTTTAAAAGTGGAATTCATAGTGAAAAACTATGATTCTGCAGGGAAATATCCACCAATCAGAGAACTGAATCAAGAAAAGAGCTCCGCCCATGTTCTCAAACTACGTCAATATTGGTATATGCATATTATGCAATAAACATAAAAAATGTTGTTTCTATATACACAGTCAACATCTTTGATTCGACAGTTTTACATTTCTCCATTGTTTTTAATTAGATTGTGTCATTTGCAAGCTTCGTGGCATTGTGGGATTTAAACCAAGAATTGGTTTAAAATGAAATATTGTTGTGTTGTGATTGACATGCAGCTGGTTGATTTGGTATGTGCAATTTCAGCAATTTCAGCAGTGACGTCTTTCTCAAAGTTTAAATTCATCCTCTTTAAAGCAACACGGATCCTACTCTAATAGCACCAGCTCTATTGTGCTCTTTATGTGCAGGTTTAACGGCTGAGATGTGCAGTAGCCTTCCAGTCCGTGAGTTATAGTCTCGACTGACCCTGCTGGAAGACCCTCGTGTGTAATAGTTTGAGACGGGACAGAGCAAATGTGGGAGGCTCTCTCTGTAGGCCACGGGGCTTTCCTGGAAAAACTGTTGAAGTGAAGCAGATATAAGACTAATTGGCCTTCATCCGCTCCTGCGGAGGCTTTCAGGAGTCCGGACGAATAACTCAAGCATGGGAAACTGTCTGGACGAGGCATTAGTTTTGTATTCATGTGCATTTGGCATGTCTGAGAGCAAAACCGAATACTGTTATTACAGGAATTCTGTAGAGCTTAAATGCACAAAGATTAAAAGAATGACAAGGAATTAAATCATAGATTAGGATGTGCACTCGCAGTCAGAGACTTGAGGGTGGACTCTTTTCATCTGAGATGGGAAGACAACAACCAGAACACTATTTGAGTAAAAAAAAAAAAACTCTAAAAGTTTTAGGATAAAAATTGAAAGAAAAAAGTAGTATATAAAAGTAGTAGTAGTAATTTTACTGTAAAATAAAGTTATTAATCTTAATATTATTAGTAGTAGAAGTACTATTATTATTATTACTAAAAATGCCAAACTAAATATTATTATTGTAATATTATAGATAATAAACACATGAATAATAATTATTATTATTGTTATTAGTATTAATATTAGAATTATACTATAAAATAAAATTATTACTATTGTGAAATTAAAACAAAATTAATCATATTAATAATAATAAACAATAAACAACAATAATAATAATAATAATACAATAATAATAACTGTACTGTAAAATAGTTATTAGTATTAATATTATTATTAAAATAAATATTAAACAAAATAAGAAATATTACTATTGTAATATTATAAAATAATAACAAAAATTGTACCATAAAATGAAGTAAATTTTTTTTACTACTACTACTACTAAATTAAAATTTAACAAACAAACAAAATTACTATTATAATATTTCACTGAAAAGTAATCAGGCCTTAAAAATATAATACTGATACCATTTTAATTTACAGTATAAATTTAAAATTACAGTACTAATATTTATGGATGGACTAATATTCAGGGAGCTCTAGCTTTTGTTCAACTCACATGTAAATGAACATAGTGTCATACTTCATACTAAAACACAGTGTATGTATTTATTCACTTAAATCACAGCCTTTGCGATTTGATTATCACACTAATCCCTATCAAAGGTTATATTTATTTCAATTAATCATGCAGTTCTAGTACGAAACACACTATAGACTGCATTGCAACACCAAAACCTAAACACTGTGGTGGTCGATTTTGCACAGTCAAGCAACACTTATATTTTACTACAAAAAAAAAAAAAAAAAAAAAATTCATTGCACTTTGTTGCATTGCACATCTGAGGCAGAGATTGCATGTCAACACTTTGCATGTCAGAGTTTGTCCCACTAGCACACTTCCCACCCAGTGACGACACACATGTGGCTCTCATGGGTGTGGATATATGACTTCTAGCGCAGAAAGTCCCATTATCTCACACATTAAAGTTTGTTCATTCCTATTTGAGTCGGTAGGAGGTTATGAAGCTCGGATGTGTCCGTATACTGAAGCAGTGGATGAAGAAACTTGCCCAACAGATTCAAGGTTTACTGTCAGGTAAAGTGAAGCAAAGAAGATTCTTCTGTTGTTGAATCATGTGTTGTCATGGAGAATATTTGTGTTGCATCATCAAAGCACTGGAAAGAGTACAAAATATGGAAGCTCATTTCCACTACCGAATAAAACATTTAATTTTATCTCACAATTCTGACTTTTTTCTCACAATTCTAACTTTTTTTTCCTCAAAATTGCATGATATAAACTCGCAGTTGTGAGTTATCAAGTCAGAATTGCAGGATAGAAATTTAGCAATTTCAAGAAATAAAGTTGGAATTGCAAGATATAAACTTTTCTTGCAATTCTGACTTTTTCATTGCAATACTACCTTTTTTTCTCGCAAATTTTGAGTTATGAAGTCAGAATTTCAGTATAGAAGTTTGCAATTGCGAAAAATAAAGTCAGAATTATAAGATATAAACTTGCAATTCAGATTTTTTTCTTGCAATTTTGACTTTTTTATCACAACTGCAAGATTATAGCTGAAGTTCTAACTTTTTTCTCGCAAATTCTTACTTTTTTCTCTCGCAACTGTGAGTTTACATCTCAGAATTGTGACATATAAACTTGCAATCCAGATTTTTTTTCTCAGAATTGGTTGTAAAAAACTCACAATTATGAGTTGTAAAATTGGAATTTCAGGATAGAAATTTGCAATTGCGAGAAATAAAGTCAGAATTGTAAGTTTACTTTTTTTCTTGCAATTGCGAGTTAAAAGTCTAATTCGGAGGAAGAAGTTCTATTTCCTTCCTATTTTCACAAATAATAAAAAAAAAAACATATTTGTGACTTTTCATCTCATAATTATTTTAACTCTCAAGTTTTTAACTCGCAGTTGCGACTTTATATCACGCAGTTCTGACTCACGATTACGGGTTTATATCAAGCAATTGTGAGATTAAAAGTTTCCACAGTAAAATGACATGAGCTATGTAATAAAATAGGATGAGTTATTATGTACAATACTAATACACTAATAACTCAGTCTGTCAAATAAAAATGTGGTATATATTAGTCTAAATGTTTTAACTGGTCTAATATAAAATGCTTTAGTGTTTGTTTGTTTTGTTTTGTTTTTTACAAATAAAAAGAAAAAAGCTTGCAGAAAGTTTCATGATGGCATCAGAGTGATAAATGTGGAATCTCCTCATAACTTGATCATGATTTCATTCCAAAGCAAACAGAAAGTACTTGCCCTGCAGATATTTACCCTCCCCTTACATCTTCTGTGTATGAATCACTCGTATCACAGCATATTTCACACACAATGGCCCCATTGAGAGCAGCCGGCGGTTCGCTCGTCTCCTCGTTATTCCCGTGCTTTGACTGCCGCTCCAGTTCATGCCTGTTGATATCCAGAACAGAGGTCAGGCGCTCTGATAGATGGCGAGCCTGACTGAGAGACAGACTGAATCTGGCACAGGCGGGAATCACTTGTCCCCACATGCCAGAGAAAAAGAAGAAGTTACTGCATTTAATATCAGATGAAACACTCTCTGAGCTCCTCATCTGCATCAGAACGCACCCTGACCTTTGACCTCAGACAAGTTCTGATCACAGTATAATGTAGTACCTAAGTGATAGAGATATGTGGCTATGCGGTTGTCAGGTTTTCTTGGAATAATGCTGAGTTCATTGAGCAATAAACATTCCCAGGGTGTTGCTAAGGTATTCTGGGTGGTTACTATGGTATTTCTATCCACCTGCTAAGGCAACCTGAGGCTGTTTCTAATTTAGAGTGGTTGCCAGGGTATTTTCTACCTAGTTTCGAAGGTGATGTGAATTGTTGTTTTTGTTGTTGTTCAAATGCATTGTTACGTGGTTGCCATGGTGTTGCTATGTGGTTGCTAAGATGATGTCGGTAAATTTTAACACATTACTATGCAGTTGCTTGAGTATTGTGGGGTATTGAGTATTTCCAGGCCATTGCAAAGTTGGGAGTGGTTGCCAGGGTGTTTCTACCCACTTTCTAAGGTATTGTGACTTGTTTTTTTTGTTTGTTTTTTTAAAGTACATTGTTATGTGGTTGCCAGGGTGTTGCTATGTGGTTGCTAAGATGATATCAGTAGATTTAATACATTTCTATGAAGTAGCGAAATTATTATGGGGTGTTTCCAGGGCATTGCTAAGTTACGAGTCTATTGAGAGTGGCTGCCAGGGTGTTTCTACCCTGTTTCTAATGTGAAGTGAACTGTTGTTTTTTTGTTGTTCAAGTACATTTTTATGTGGTTGCCAGGGTGTTTCAATGTGGTTGCTAAGAAGATGTCAGCGTATTTTAACACATGTATATGCCTTTGCTAGAGTATTATGGGGTGTTTCCAGGGTGTGGCTAAATTTCTAAGGTGATATGAGGGTTTTTAGCATGTTCCTAGGCTATTGAGTGTGGTTGCCAGGGTGTTACTACACAGTTTCTAAGGTAATGTGAGTTTTCTTTTTTTTTTAAGTTCAATGCTATGTGGTTACCAGGGTATTACTATGCAGTTGATAAGATACTGTATGTGGTTGCTAGGTGGTTCTATCCAGTTGCTAAGGCAGTATGAGTATTTTTTTAACATATTGCTATGCAGTTTCCAGAGTATTATGGAGTGTTTCCATGGCGTTACTAAGGTGATAAAACTGTTTTGGGCACATTCCTAGGCTGCTGAAAGTGGTTGCCAGGGCGTCACTACCCAGTTTCTAAGGTGTTGTATGTTGTTTTTTTGCTGTTTTTCTTGGTTGCCAGGGTGTTGCTATGTGGTTGCTTATATGATGTCACTGGATTTTAGCACATTGCTATGCAGTTGCTAGAGTATTATGGGTTGTTATTTTTTAACTGTTTTGTTATGTGGTTGCCAGGGTTTTGCTGTATGGTTGCTAACATGATGTCAGTGCTTTTCAGCACATGGCTACATGTTTGTTACTGTTTTCCTGGGCATTGCTATCCAGTTGCTATGGTAATTTGACTGTTTTTGGCCATGCAGTGTCTAAGGTGTGAAATCGTTAAATGCTGCAGAAAGAATTATTGATGCAATATTTCAGTAAATGCATCTCTATTAATGTACAACCTATTTAGCCTTGGCATTTCTTTACAGCCGTGTTTAGTATTGTTGTTAAGGGACACCATTTATGCTGTAAAAATAATCCATTTGACACAAATATTGCCTCAACATTCTATATTTGGCTCGGCACAAAAGAAAACAATATTAACAGTCAAGACGTGATGATATCTTGGCAATGGGACATGATTACCTCAAAATTTCCTCAACTTGTAAAAGTCAATGCGAAATATTATCTCGCTAAGCAAATGCTGCTGATCCAAAACAGCCGAAAGCGACAACAAAGACAGGACTCAGCAAAGAGCCGTTTTTGCGTGTTTAGGTTTGCTGTCATGCTAACGCTGCACTAAGAACCTGTCATTTAATGACTGAACACTTCAAAACAAGTGCCATAATGATGATTACAGCACAACGCATTGAGAAACAGCAAGAGAGAGACGTGTGCATGTGTGATGTGTGTTTGTTGTGCACAAAGCTGTCTTTGAGGGATCGTGTCTGGAGCACAAACTAAAGATTAACTCTTAGTTGAGGAGGACGTTTTTCTGTGTTACAGTGTAGATTTCCAGTCTTTGACAGCTGTGTTCAGTGTGACTCTCCTTTTGATTTGTTTGACATATTAGTTCACACTCACACTTCACAACTAGCAGATTTAAACCGACAGCTAGAGACGAAACTCACCCTTAGACTTCTGTCACATCAGTACATTTGCAGATTACTGATCTTTGTCTTATTTTAAAGTTATTGTGATTATCTTATTCTACTCTCATCTCAACCAGACTAAAAATTGTTAAAGAGTTGTAAGCTTTACTGTAAAGCTCATGTGATGAAAAAAATCATGTTTTTGAGCCTACTGAGTGATCGGAAACTTATTATTATTATTTGTAAACCAACAGATAAGAGTAAAGTATAACAGAATAACAATCGATGATAAAAGAAAAAAATCAACAGCCAGGGGAAAGATTAACAAACAAATGAATAAATAACATGAAAACAAATAAATAAACAAACAAACAAACAAAATATCCCAGCCAACAGGGAACGTTCTGGCAAGGTTCTCTCAACATTATAAACAAACATTCTTCCAGTAATGTTAAAATGTTAATCAATAGATATCTGGTCATTATTTAACATTGATACATCATTCATGGAATGTTGGGGGGGGGGGGTTCTGAAATGTTTTAGTTGGATGTCTATCTAACGATTTTTTAAAGTTACTTCTTGTTTCAGAATGTTTAGAGAAAGTAACATTCCCATAATGTTTGCAAAATGATACAATGGAACGTTCGCTTGACATTTGCATAGCTAAGAAAAAACATGTTCAAAACATTTAAAAAACTGGACATTTTGAACATTCAGAAATATCATTTTCGTAACTTCATGAGAACGTTATCAAAACGTTTTTAGAACATATTTTTGTTTGCAATAATATAAATAAACTAATGAGGAATCTTGATAGTGACTTCCTCACTTTTGTATTTTCAGATATGGTGAGCGTTTCAAAATATTGTGGAAATTGATTGAGAAATGCCATCAAATGGTTCAGGATTGAAGAATTTGCATTCATCTATGTAAAAACTTAAATATTACTTAAAGATTTATAAGATAAAACTAATTTTCAGTATTTTGGTTTGTAGTAATAAAACCAAATAACATGTCTTTCCAAATTAAATAAAATTCCAAACAATAACTAAGGGGGGCGGAGCTTAGCGAAGGGCCAGTTAGGGTCATCCTTGTAGTATATACTACTTTTTCTATAGTATACAGCTTTGAGTTTTCTGTCTGTGTGTGTGTGTGTGTGTGTGTGTGTGTGTGTGTGTGTGTGTGTGTGTGTGTGTGTGTGTGTGTGTGTGTGTGTGTGTGTGTGTGTGTGTGTGTGTGTGTGTGTGTGTGTGTGTGTGTGTGTGTGTGTGTGTGTGTGTGTGTGTGTGTGTGTGTGTGTAAATGATAAACATCAGGATCAGGGATGAAATCAAACTTTGTTAAGTAATTCTGTAATACAACTAAAAGTAACAGAGCTGACTCAGTATATGATCTTCAAGTAATTCATATGCTGTTATTGGCACAAATTACCCTCATATGAGATTTACTTGCTTTTATTTGAGTCTGCCTACAGCGCACAGTTAGATTTTTATTGCTATTCATTTCAGCAATGTTTAGTGGTGAAGAAATTATGCACTTCATCTTGAAGCATGAAGCTTTAAAATATCATTTGACACTTTTTTATGGTTCAAGTGCATGAAGGCGGTTCTAGGAGTCAGCATAATGTCTGTTGACACTTCTTTAATCACATTACACTGTAAATGCATTAGTAATTGTGTGCAGTGATGCCAGAGAAAACATGCATCAGATGGTTGAACTGCTTCATGTATGGTGTTAAATCTCCCCAAACGCCTCATGAAGTGTTTGTAGCGTTTGTGCGCTGGACCCCACCGGCTGCAGTGATGCATCATCTGGCGAGGTGTGAGCATTCTGATGTAATGGCTGTTGGGATACGCCGAATGTTTCTAAAGTCATAATACAGTTTGAATGTGGATGGAGAACAAACCATCCGGTCATTCCAGGACAGACGGGGCAGCGCAGGCCCGTGGGTCACATGAACCGCAGCTCATAAACACTCAGAAGTGTGCAGATGTCCTGATGATGTCAAGTTCACATTAAAGTTCATTGCATCTATTTTTTTTTTTTTTTTTTTTGCATGTGGAACATCTGCAGCAGAAACACAAATACACAAATCAACAGAACACTTAAGAATTTCATTCATGGCCTTTAGTTTTTTGCAAACCTCAAATGGGTTTGTGTCAGGACTCAGATTTCATTACAAGTGGAGTACGACAATTGTTTTTTGTACTCATTGTTTTTTATTAGGATTGTGAAGGGCATGGAACTATGGAAGCTTGTTTCCAACACACGATTAAAAAATAAATCGTTTTTATCTCACAATTGTAATTTTTTTCTTACAATTCTAAGTTTTTCTGGCTTTTTTTCTCATAGTTCTGAAAAAGAAAAAAAATTATGTTGTTTTGCAATTCTGTTTTGTTTTGTTTTCTGCCACTGAATAATAAATATAAAATAAAATTGTAACTTTTTTTCGCACAATTCGTATTTTTTTCTTGCGATTGTGATTGACATCTCTCAATTCCTCACAATCTCAAGGGGAAAAAATGTCAGAATTAAAGAATTTCTGATGTAAAGTCAGAATTTAGAATTTTTTTTCTCAAAATTCATCTTGCAATTCTGCTTATTTATGGAATAGAAAATAAAAAAGGCTTTTAAAATCTTACAATTCTGACATTATATCTCACTACTATTAACGGTGTCTTCAGAATTGAGAGAAAAATCATTGAGAATTGTGAGATATAAAATCAGAATTGCAAGAAAAAAAAAGTCAGAATTGCGAGATAAAAAAGTTGCAATTACTTTTTTTTTTCTTTTTTCTTTTTTTTTTTTATACCTTGGCAGAAATGCGCTTCCATTGGAAACAATGCAACAAGCCAAAACTATTATAATAAATAAATAAAATTCAGTTATACATATAAGACTTTTGTTGTTGATATAATTTGGTTGAAGCTTGTCAAATTATATACTGTTACAGCTTTTATATACTATTACAAATTTTAAATCTACTAACTAAATAGTTTGAATTTATTTTGTTTCAGTTATTTTAATGTTTTAACAAACTAAACAGCAACAAAAACTGTTGCCTTGGCAACTTGCTGAAAGTTAATGTGCAATTTGTTTAAAATAATGAAAATGTTTTCTATGGTTTTGCTTGTGGTTTTAGTTTTAGCTAAGGATAATAACCCTGACATGAACCAAACCTGATTCAGCATGATGTGAACCTACAGCTTCCCTGGAATAACAACTCATCTGAGAATCACATGATCATTTATTCAAATCTGATTAGTCACATTAAAATAGTGCCGGAATGATTCTCAGCATCAGTTTATTTCCAAGTTTCAATGGTCTCAGACTTGAACCCTGGTGTATGTCCACTGAACTTTTTCCAGTTAACGGCCCTTATGTAATACATGGGTGGAGGGCAAAAATGAATTCCAAATGTAGCACTTTGTCATTGCGTTCCTGGAGCATTGTGAGCAGATCCTGGAAAACACAAGTCCAAAAACCCCCGAAAGAGAGAGAACCACCGGTGATCTCTGAAACACGGATACATGCTGTATTTATCATGATAAGCTCTCGTGGAGCCGCCATAGTTATGCGGTCTAAGACTGTGAATGTAACACATTATATTTATTACTTGCCAAAAAGAAATAAAAGCCTTTCATGCCGTGATCTATGAGTCTTGATGTCACTTCATTCACATGTGGTTTCAGCAGCGGAAAGTTTAAGCAGGATTGAGGAGACACACAAGCATCTGATGTTTATGAAGATAATTACAGAAGCGCCTTTGACTCACTATCTCACCGTCTCTGCTACCGTAACGTCACCAGGTCAGTGACTGGAACTAGAAATGGGAAATGAGGTCAAAATGTCATGCATCACTAGAACTGTGAGCGTTTGCATGTGTTGTTTTTGTCAAGTATGAATTTTTCAAAATGCATTTAGTTGCAGGGGTTCTTCTGTGAAAGATACTCAATGTTTGTAGTAATTTACAGTAAAAATTACACAGAATTAAAGAAACTAATTTGACAGTTTTTCACATAATGAGCTCAGAAATAAAATTAAAATAATCTGGCTAAAATATATGTTAAATATATGCTAAATATTTATTATATTAAACATATTAAATATTAAACATTGAAGCTCAATAAAATATTTTTTTGAAAGTGATATATTTAATTCCAACCTTCATATACCATACACCAAATTGTCTTTCAAAATATATTTCAGGGGCAAGAAAATACATTTCCAGTCTTACAGTAGCCTACATTTGATTTGAATGCAAATGTAACATTGTTCATATATATTATATATCATTTATAAATACACCGTATCCATATATACAGTGTGTATGTGTGTGTGTGTGTGTGTGTACATTCATATTATTGGATATTTAATATTATGTGTTGTAACATTGTTCATTTTCTTGCCTTAAAATATATGGAGGGCTTTATATTTTAGATTTATTGATAGAGTCATGTTTACAAAAATATATAGAAAATGTGGTAACACTTTACAATAAGGTGTCATTTGTTAACATTAGTTAATGTATTAACTAACATGAACAAACAATGAACAATGCATTTATTACAGTATTTATTAATCTTTGTTAATGTTAGTAAATGAAAATACAGTTGTTCATTGTTTATTCATGTTAGCTCACAGTGCATTAACTAATGTTAACAAACACAACTTGTGATTTTAATAATGCATTAGTAAATGCTTAAATGAACATTAACTAAGATTAATAAATGTTGTATAAGTATTGTTCATTCTTAGTTCATGTTTACTAATGTTGTTAACTAATGAACCTTATTGTAAAGTGTTACCGAAAATGTTTTACATGAAAAATACATTAAAAATCTATAATCAAACATTTAAAAAAAAAAAAAAAAAAAAATTTAACAAATATATTTTTGGTCTTTTTGTATATTCTGAAATGTATTTATTTTTTTATTTTTTTTTATCTATATTTTTTAGGGTGTTATTCACATCAATCATCACATCATGAGTACAAATGCTGGTCATTTTAAGGCAAGTGAAGACAGACAGCTTTTGCAGGTTAGTGCTTTAATTTCTGTATATCTCTTCTCTTCAGCACAAGGTTTTACAAAAACAGGATCTGAAGGTAAAAGTGGAGCACAGCTCAGTGTTGAGAAACACCAGCAAACACACTGACATACAGTTTATGACAAGAATAAATCAAACCTCAGGGTGTGTTGCACGAGGGTTTGATAGCTGATACTAATTTATGATATGCTGGAAATTTCAAGCAGATTTTTCTCTGTGAAAACAACAGTAAAAATAATACATTATAAACAGTAACTGATTATGTTATAAATTATATTACATTAAAATATTGCATACATTACATATACAATATTACATAAAATGCTCATAATCAGATTACAGTTACCATTTTATTGATAACATATTATGTACACAGTAAATTCTTCATAAAAATGTGTAAATCTAATAGTCAGAAGTCAGAAAGAGCTTAATTGCCAAGTATGTTTGCGCATTTAAGGAATTTGTTAATATAATAGATTATGCTACTAACTAAAACTTCCATCGTGTTATTTGTAATCAGTAACAGACTACAATTTGTATGTAATCTACTGATTATAGAACAGCAATATACTGTAAAATACTTCATCAACATCCTCATTTTGCCTTTATTCACTTCCTTTGACTGAAATCTACTATGAAATGCCAGGGAATGCATGAACCTTGAATGCAGTGTAAGTTGAATTGAGTGTAAGCGTCAGTCGAATGCATTAATGCAAATGTAAACATATGATTCCACAGGCGCTGAATCACAGCTGTTGCTCAGTTTGTCCGTCTGTAACGCTTCCTTCAGCAGAACAGAACATGCAGAAGAGCCGTGAGCGGAAAACAGGCCACTCAGCGCTTCTGTGTCTCTGATGTACAGTGAGTTGTAGTATGAAGGGGAAGTTTGAATCTCTGCTGGATTTATGTTTCCTGTGTGGATGCATGTGTTTCAATACGTCTGCAGATACAATACAGCTTTAAACAATTCCTGCATGAAAGGTCGATGTGAAGACAAATGAAGCTCGAATACCCTCCTAATTCATGTTCCTGGCAAGGCTATTATTGTTAACAAAAAAAAAAAAAGTCACTTAAAATAAGCAACTGAAATAAAAAAAAATATTAATAATATTCATTTTAAAATATGAACATTTTTTTAAGTATAGTTTCATGTACTGAAATAAAAATTAATGCAACATATTTTGAAAAATTATTAAAAACATGACAACATTACTAAGACTTTAAAATTAAACATTAAACTAAAAATGGAAAATCTCAAAATAATTAGAAGTATTAATTAAAACTACACTGAAAAAAATGATTCATTGAATTTGCTAAAAAAAATTAAGGTAAGTGGTTGCAAGCGATTTATTTTAGCTACGTTTAAATAAACAAATTTAGTTGACTAACTTTCAACATTTTTTTTTTTAAATGTAGCTCAAATAAATTGTTTGCAACCACTTACCTTAAAAAATAAATAAATAGTATCATTTTTTTCAGTGTATAGTAGTATGCCAATTATACTAAAACTCTTAATTATTAATAAAACTGTTACTGGCAGGGTTATATTAGCTAACTAAAAAAATGTACTTACTAAATAAAATTTAAATAAAATATAAACACATATTTGAACTTATTCAAACATATTTTAGCCATTTCTCATTTCATTTAGCTTAATTTGATGTACTAAAATAACTAAAAGCAAAAGTGAAATAAAATTTTATTAAGGTGTTTTTAAAAATTACTAAAAATGACTGAAACACACAACTGAATTACTAAAACTTGATAACTACAATTAAATTTAAAATGGAAAAAGATTCAAAGCATTTAACAAAAACAATAATAGTATCTCAATGATGCTAAAACTATTGTGCATGATTCATTACTTAATGCTTTTCTTCAAAACCTTTCTTCTTTTTATCTAAATATAATAATTTTATCAATTCAATCCACCAGTCCTGCACTACATTTCTGTTTCACTCAGATGCATCCCATCATGGTTTGCGGATGCTGTTTCATGTTGACTACCGACTTGTTTTTTCATTTGAGGGAAACAGTTGCATGATGATATTTTTCCAGCAGTGGCCACAAAAATGAGGGGTTTTCCAAATCATTCACAGACTGTAGGTTTGTAGTAGAAATACAGTTAGTAACACACAGGAAGCCAAAGCTAATAACTATGCTACTTAGGCAATAATGTGGTGTATTACTGTTACTAATGTGTAGCTCAATCAAACAGAATGACAACTTGCAGACGTTTCTCTTTTGCTGTAATGGTTTTCTTGTGTTTTTCTTGTCTTTTCTTCAAGTGAAGCTCCATGAAGAGCAACTGACGGCTTACTGAAGAACAAAAACATGTTCTAAGAACGTTTTGTTAATGTTCCCATTAAGTTATGAAAACGTTGTTTCTGAATGTTATCTGAACCTTTTTTTTTTTTTTTAAGTTTTAAAAATAGATTTTCTTGGCTACTGTATGTAAAGGTTAAGGGAACATTGTATCATTTTGCAAACATTATGGGAACGTTACATTTGAACGTTCTGAAACCAGTAGATACATTTGAAAAACGTTAGATAAACGTTTCAGAAAAAAAAAAAGTTCCATGAACAATATATGAGTTATGTTTTTGTGCTAATGTTTTGAGAACATTATTAAAGACCAGATAACTTGGAACAAACATTCTATTAATGTTACTGGAAGAATATTTTGTTCATAACTTTAAGAGAACCTTGCCACAATGTTCTGAGAACGTTTCCTGTCAGCTGGAACATCAGCTTCAGCATCAGGCATTATTTTAAATCATGTTAACGGTCTATCATTGAATCATTTTCTCTTTCCACCAGCTGACACTATTCTTCCATCGTATATACGGCACAACTCTAGTTACAGCCATATAGATGTTATACAAACGTTCACATTGAATTTGTCCCCTGACTGTGTCTGTATACTGTAATGGATTGCATATGTCGAGTTATATCTGAGGTTTATGTTTATGTTGTTTGCCACAGAATGATGTAATCTGGAGTCCAGCACATGTGTTTCTGACGACGATGGCTTTGGTTTCTCTCCAGACTGCTGATACAGCTCCTTGGCTTTGGCACACTAATGTATTGAGCATACAGCTTTTTCCTCTTCCTCTTTCTGTGACTCATATTTTTATTTATTGTTATTTTTCCCCCTGAGCTTCACTTGTAAAGTTATTTAGGTTTTTGTGCCACATAACAGACATCATTTAGTTTTAAACAACTATTTTCCTCTCTCTCTCTCTCTCTCTCTCTCTCTCTCTCTCTCTCTCTCTCTCTCTCTCTCTCTCTCTGACCCTTAAGTTGAGACTGTACAAGGCTCATGAATATTTAATGAGAGCAATGTTCTTCCCATAACATTAATAGAATGTTTAAAGTCATCTGGTCATTAAACATGTTCTCAAAATGCACAAAAGCATTATTTAAACATGGAACCTTTTTGCAGACGTGGTTTAGATGTTACCACTTGTTCAGAGAACGTTCAAAAGTAACATGATACAATGGAACGTTCGCGTGACATTCGGATGACCAAGAAAAAAACATTTTAAAAACTGGACATTTTTAACCTTGAGAGAATATTCAGAAATAACATGTTCATAACTTAATGAAAATGTTAGGAAAACATTCTTTGAACATTTTTTGTTAGCTGGGATTCTCTCAAAGTTATGAACAAACGTCCTTCCAGTAACATTAATTGAAGTTGTCTGGTATTTAATGTTCTCAAAATAATATCACAAAAACATTATTCATACATCAATGAAACTTTTTAAAATATTTTAGTTAATTTAATATTTTTTAAATGTTACTTGTTTCAGAACTTTCAGAGAACATTCAAATGTATCATTCCCATAATGTTGGCAAAATGATACAATGGAACATTTGCTTCACGTTTGCATAACTAAGAAAAACACTTTCAAAATGTTTAAAAAACTGGAAGTTTTGAACATTCAGAAATAACATTTTCATAACTTCATGAGAATGTTATCGAAATGTTCTTAAAAACATATTTTTGTTAGCTGGATAACGATGAAAAAAGTTTTTAAAACTTTTTTTTTTTTTTTTTTTTCTAATGGACATACAGAGAACATTCAAAAATAACATTTTAATAACTTAATGGGAGCATTAACAAAATGTTAAAACCCCCTTTTAAAATGACTAACGTGAAACAGACTTAAGCTGGGGTTAAAAGGAGGTTTTTTAGTGTGAAAAGCCTTATAAAGTCTTCCATCTCTCAGGATCTGTAGATTTCCAGGAATGTCGGTTTTCTGTTTATCATAACCAGTATCGTTATGACATTATCTCACTGTTCAGCAGCACAATAATCGTTCTTTTATATGGCAATAAAGGGCTTTTCTTGACATGAATGAATGAACTGTGGGATCTAAAACGATTCTTTGTGTTGGCTGAAACAGAAAGCATTGCTCATCCTTCAGAAGTCAAATATTTTGCTCTATTATCAAAATATCTCTGAAGTTTCTCAGTCATTTTGAGCATTGTTTACACCCATAAACAGCATGATGAGCTTTAAAGGTGCCATAGAATGCATTGAAACAATATTTTAAATTGTTCTCTGATATCTACATAGAAGGTATGTGGCTTAGGTAAGGGCAAAAATTCTCCAAAAACAGTTTTACATGTCCATTTACAAGCCTAAGATTTGTCCCTAGAATGAAATGGTCTGTTATCACCTTATTTGGAAGGGTCATGAATAATAATGTTGAACTCTGGTCTGATTGGCTGTTTCACAGTGCGGCTCAGTGTTGAGCTCTGCTCTGATTGGCTGTTTCAGTGCGGCTCATTTCAGTAGCTCACACAACAGGAAGGAAACACAGGGAAATATATTTCAATAATTTCTCTCGCAGTTATATGTTTGGGTAATTATACTGTAAATAAAATCTGGGCATCATGGAGCCGCTATTAATATGCGGGGCATTGAAACTGCTTTCAAATGCACGATCGCTTTTTAGTTTCCCTTTCGCTTTCGAGATTCGCGATCGCACAAACTCTGTTTATACTATGGAGCTGCAGTACTTACCACACATTTTACAAGATCAGATGCTTGTCAGTGGTGCTCAGGATCTGTTAATCATTCGCCATCATCCTCAGTCATCTCTCCTTACTCTGTTTATGTGGTAAGTGAAATCTTATGTACTGTAATGTAACAGGCTACAGCTAGCAAGGAGCTAACCATGTCCCTTCAGTGGCTTGCGTTATTTTATTAGAACGGGTTATTTGCTTTCCATGCCTTTCTGAATACAGACACCAACCTATCCCTGCACTTCACGTCCCCTGCACAGCCTGGAACATAACATTTATTTCCATGATCTGCCATTTTCACTATTATCCTCGGTTGTTTCTTCACAATACCTGCAGAACTACTGATGGTTCGGCTGGCGGTTGGCATAGAACATGGGCGGGTATATGCAAATGTTGGGGGTGTAATTATTAGTGATCCCGGCTGTAACGTCACAGTCGGTGTTATGTTCAGATTCGCCTGTTTTTCAGGGGTCTTTTGCATTCAAAAGATTTACATAAGAAGGAGGAAACAATGGTGTTTGAGGCTCACGGTATGTCATTTCCATGTACAGAACTCTTATTATTCAACTATGCCAAGGTAAATACAGTTTTCCATTCTATGGCACCTTTAAGCTGTGTGAAACACTCCTCCAGGCTGTGATCGCTGAAGAGGAAGAATCACTGTGAACTCCTTACGATAAATACATTCAGTTCACAGTTTGAGTGATTTTAAGGCTGTGAAGATGCAGGTTTATCTTCTTAAATGGTTGTTATGATCTCAAACTTTTCTAGAAATGTGCAAAAGCAAAACACTCAAAATATATAAATATACATGGGTGTATTATAAGAACTTTTCATAAACATTAATTTAAGTTTTATGCTAATAAAAATTGCGAGAGCATTGCCTGTTAGCTGGAACAGTGGCAGATTTCAGCTCGATGCAGTGAATAATAAATCACAGTAGTCGTCTATAAAGTGCACTTCTCACCGTTAAGCGCCGCTCACTGTTACACCTCCATACAGTCGCTTCGTCCGGCCTGATTAGTGGCTTTCGTGGTCTGGCTGTGATTAGCGTTTCCTCATTAAACTGTCTGACTTATTGAGTCCACACTAGTGCCTGTTAGGGCCTGGCAGGGGTGCACCATGGGAATGTGACAAGTTTGTTGGTTGCATCTGTAAAAACCCAGTAGACTGGCAAAAGGTGACCTGTATGTGTATATATTTTACTGGAAAGAAATGTAGTTAATTTGACTCTAACTGACTTTGAATTTATTATTAGTTTATCTGGCTCTATTATATATACACGTGTATATTATATATACTATACTGGTAAAAGTTCAAAATAATTATGATTTTTTAATGTTTTTGAAAGAAACCTCTTCTTCTCACCAAGGCTGTGTTTATTTGATTAAAAATATTATTACAATTTAAGATAGCTGCATGTTTTCTATGTGAATCTCAATGTTATTTTAGTTTCCTCTTCAGGAACTCGAGCTGTGTCCGAAAACGCTAGGGGAACGCTTTCAGCGTGACCGGCTCTGAATACAAGTGTAATCTATCCAATGGATGGGCAAGACGTCACGGACGGCGTGACATAATGACCAGCTGGTATAAAAGCACGTGCGGTGAAACCGGCGTCAGCTTTTTGTCATTCAGCAAGCGCTCTATGTGTGTATTGTCTATTCAATCTGTTGTGAGCCTTATTTTGTGTTGTTTGTCCATCATATATGCTCCATAATGTCAAGAGACATTATAAGGGCGAGAGCAGCACGCAGTACAAGCTGTGTGTCCCTCCCTGCAAACGTTACATCACTGCAGGTGATACACACAGTGTGTGTGCGTTCTGCTTGAAAGCGGAGCACGCATCGTGGGTTTCGCAAGTGGATCTGTTGGAGGGAATGGAGACGGGCAAGTCCCTATCTCCTTCCCCACCGGGATCGGAAGCCCGCTCAGGGAATGGACTCCACGCTTCTCTTATCTTCCTCTGTGGAGGTTGAATGTGAGAGCACCGAGGCTCCGCCCCCTCAGTCGCCCCAGTATGAGGAGCTGTTGGAGGTGATGACTCATGCTGTTGCCAAGTTAAAGATCGACTGGCCAGCCGAGGAGCAAGCTGAGCCACAGACAAACAGACTGGATGAATGCTTTCTGCGAGCGAAATGATCACCTCCAACACGGAGCCTGCCATTCTTCCCCAGTCTCCACACCGAGGTGTCGAGATCTTGGGCTAGACGTTTTTCGGCCCGCATCTTCATCCCCTCTTCAGATTATTACGGTAATGTGGGGGGATTGAATGACTGCGGTTATAGAGCGATGCCTCAGGTGGAACAGACACTTGCCCATGGCCCAGGGCTTATGAGGGTAGCCCCCTCTGGGGAAGAGCAGCATTCACCACAGTGCACAGTGATCTCCCTCAGGAGATTGGGCTGCTAACCCTGCCACGTACGGTGTTCCAGGGCACAGCGATCTCCAGCGAGCACACATCTCAGTTTCTTCTGGCCAGAAACGTAGCGGATCTAAGATGCTCGCCTCCCCTTCGGGGGTCTCTAGAGCAGCTAGTTCAGCTGTCTCGTGCCGGTGTGCCGTTCCAGGGCACTAGCCGCTCTGATTACACCAGAGGTCAGTCTCGAGAGACTGGTTCTCTCAGTAGACTATTTGGCAGCGTGAAAACTACTGCCAAATGTGTCTCAGTGGGTCCTGCATACTGTAGAGAGAGGCTACAGGTTCTCTTCTGCCTCGATTCAATGGGGTGAATCCCAATCTGGTGGGTCCCGAGCAGGCTCTGTTAATGGAATGAGAAGTAGATACTCACTTAAGGAAGGAGGCCATCGAGATGGTCCCTCCTCACGAGAGAGAGTCCGGGTTCTACAGCCGGTACTTCATAGTTCCAAAGAAGGATGGAGGTTTGACTAAGAGGGGTCTGCCTGCTATGAAGCAGACCCTCAGTCGGTGGATTGTGGATGCCATTAGCATTGCATATTAGTCCTCTCAGCTCCCCCCGCCGATGGGAGTCAGAGCTCATTCTACTAGGAGTGTGGCGGCCTACAAAACAGGACATCTGCAACACTGCGGGATGGTCTACGCCCCTGACCTTTGTCAGATTTTATGGCCTTGACATGCGGGCCACTCCAGGCTCTTCCGTCCTCTCGCCCTAGAAGTGCTCCACCGGGATACACACTCACGCATCTCATTCCCCTAGCGTAGCGGACGCAGCTCGAGTTCCTGAAGAGGAACGTCTCTAGGTTACGTATGTAACCATGAGCGTCTCGAGGCCATACTTCCGGCATCCCTGCCCGCGCTTGCTTCATTCCTACAAGCTGACGCCGGTTTCACCGCATAATTTTATTGCATGCCAGTAGGCGATTTAGGCTGATGAACCAAGTGCATTTGCTGAACTGATGTGATATTTGGTGGAGTTACTTTATTATAAATATTAGCTTGAGTTTGTCATTAAAAGCAGCTGTGCAAAAACACCGAGCTATTGTCTCAGATTTGTTGCGATGTGATTACATAACCTGTCTGTTAAAACAATCAGGTCTGGCAGTTAATATTGTCACAGCTGGTTTAAATAGGCCATAATTCATAATTCACAGCTGCGATGCTGAATGCTGAGCAGTGACGTCAATCCGAATGAATCTGTTCAGACTTCATTCATCACTGCATGCTTGTGTTCAGGTGAGGGTGGGACAGTTTAAGTGTGGGCTCGAGTGTCTCTCTCTGGGATACATTATCAGAGATGTGATGAAAGGAAAGAGAAAAGCAGTCACTCCTACTAAGTCAACATCCTGTCTAATTAGTCTGTGGAACTCTGGCCCGCTTGGCCTCCGCTAATCAGCACTGAATCATTTGGATGACAATTCAACCTTCATTTTTCTTCTATAGCTCACTTTGTTTCAATAGAATCTAATTTCTTTGGTGTTGTGAAGTATTTGGGGAGTACTTGTTATAGCCTAAGTGTTTACAAGAAGTGTTATTTAAATCCGATAGCTGAACCAGTCTTTTTTTTAATCGGTTCTTTTAACAATCGGTCAAACCGATTCAAGGGATTATTTTTTTTAAAAAACTTTCCAATTGAAACGTAAACAATGTAGCTTGATAGAAAACAGCAGCTAGGCTATATTTAATAGATATTATTTCACTTGATTGAATTGAATCAGTTCATCCGCTTTAGATTTGATTCACTGAAGTGAATCGTTTGGACAAACTGGTCGCTAACATGAATCTCAAACACAGAGGTTCATCTCGCGCTGTTTCATCCCATCGTTGTGTCTTTGGCTTCCCGTACAAGCTGTATTTTTCCTTTGTGTGCACAGTTAGGTAAATGGCAAATATCTAAACAAATTTTTGAAACAAAGCACTAAAGTTTAATTCTGTTTTATCATGTGTTAAAATATAATAATGTCACACATAATGACAGAATTTTATAGACCCGATCAATGACTTATACCTCATAATTTAATTAGTTTATTCTCAACATTTTGTTTAGACTTTTTCTCTCAAAATTTTACGATTTTTTTCTCTAATCACAACGACTTTATTCTCGAAATTCTACGAGTTTTTTCTCAACAGTGTATTTCGACATTTTTCTCAAAATTTTATGAGTTTTTTCTCATAACACAATGACTTTATTCTCAAAATTCAATAAGTTTATTCATTTAATTTCTACATTTTTCTAGAAATTTAACGAGTTTTTTGTTGAAATACTTACGGCTTTATTTTCCAAATTTAATGAGTTTATTCTCAACATTTTATTTGAACATTTTTCTCTAAATTTAATTAATTTAAACTCGCATTATAATGACTTTAATCTCAAGATGGTTTTATTTTTTTTATTATTGCTTGGCCCTAATCCTCTTCTGTACATCAGTATCTATTTGGCAACAGGTAAAAAAAAAAAAAAAAATAATAATAATAATAATAATAATAATACGAGATCTGGTTAACTTTTAATCAAACGTTTATCACTACTGAAATGCTTTAAATCTCCGTCGAAACCTATATATCTGGTGCAGTGAAGTTGTGCACTTTGAAAGCAAAATTAAGATCGACTTTTTATGTGACCAAATTAAACAGTAAAAAGCCTTTTCATGACTCGAACCTGGACTTTAAAGTGAACTTTAACCTCATCTCAACCTGCACATCACATTAACACTGGTCAAACAATCTGAATATTTGTATTTTAAACTATCATTATCCCCAGTACAGTAATATATTAGATGTTGTAAATGAAAAATTAATATTTCATAAGTATATCAGTTATTTTTTCAGTTCATTTATACTTAATTAGCTGTTGCTTTGCTAAGCAATGGCTCTAAACACAACATAAGAGATCTTTTTATGGAAATGGGATTATTAATAAATAAATAAAAAGCCTTTTTCACAATTCTATATCTCTCACAATTCAGACTTTTGTCATGCAATTCTGAATTTAAATCTTGCAATTCTTACTTTCTTTTCTCAAATCAGATTTTATATGTTACAATGAATGATAATGAATATTAATTCACCCATATGTTGACGCTTTTCACAAAAAGTTATGTGAAACATTAAAGCAGACACTTTACTTGCATTTAATATGCTTTCCAATGTATATTAAATCACTTTTGTACATTTCATTTGATACAGACACCAAAGTGGAATTCTTTGACTCATATGTAATTATAAAAAATTTTAAAAAAAAATGCTTTGGTGATAGAAGTTAATATGCCTGTATATTGTTTGTCATGATAAACTGTTACAGATGTTTTTTTAATATATTGTGCAAACACTTAAGTAAGAGCAAAATTATGACTGACTTTCAAAATGTGATTATAACTTGGCTTCGTCCAGCATCTAAACATACTAATGTGTATTTAATTCAACAAATATTCAATTATGCATTGGTGTTACATTATGCAAAGTAAAACTTTTATCAATATATTTATGCATGCAATAATTCGTCTCTTTATAATGTTGTGTAAACACTAGTTAGAGTAAAATCACACTAGGTTCGATTTGTAAAAAGTTTGATGTGATTGCAAATATTCAATTATGCGTTGGCGTTAAATTATACAATCTTGAACATTTATGCATATAATTATGCATGCAATATTTTGTCTTTTGATATGTCTTGAAAACACTTTAGTCAGAGTAAAATCACACTTAGTGCTGTTTTTGAAACATTGAACTAAGTGGCATTGATAATGTGATTGCAAATATTCAGTTATGCATTGCCATTACATTATCAAACAATGCAATGCATGCATGTAATAATTTTACTTTTTATAATGTCGTTTAAACCCTTTAGCCAAAGTAAAATTGCAACAGTCTGATTTTTGAAAAGTTGGACTAACAGATGCACAAAGTCTATTTACATGACAGCAGCCACTGCAGAGGAATGTGCTGTTCGCATTGGTGCCTATTTAGGGACACTCCTCCCTAAAGTTCTTGGGTAACACACACACAAGAGCCCAGAGGATAAGTGTGATCCGTGTGGCCAGCAGAGCATTAAACTACAGCGACACGACATTGACGTCATGCGTTGTCCCTTTGCACTGCTTCTGTGAGCGTCTGCTGCAGCCGGTCATGTGTTCACAGAGGGTCAAAGGTCAGGCGGAGGATCGCGGTCAGTGGGCCAGTAAAACGGAGTTTCTGTTGGCTGTTGCTGGACAGATCATCGGTCTGGGTAATGTGTGGCGATTCCCTTATCTGTGTTACAAGAACGGAGGAGGTGAGAGACGATCAGTGCTCTGTCATTAGTTTATGATATTCATTTCATGCTTGATTATCATACAGTATCCATATAAAGTACACTTTATATTTTGTATGGTGTATACATGCAAATCCTTTCTAAAAGACATTTTGTAGAGTAAAAGATTCAGTACAAATAAACATCTCAAAACACAAAATCTTTGTCATTTAAACTGAATTCTTTATTATCGAAATTTGCCTTAACATACAGCTTATTAACAACTCACAGAAACATAAAAGTTGGGGAAAAAACACATTTTACTTTCAAATTTTTAAATAATAAATGAGTGAATAAATAAATAAATTACAGCCTAATCACAATAATTGAATTCTGAACTGAAAAAAGTTTTGAAAGCATTTTCATCATTATACTGTATATCTTAGTTGCTTCGTCGATGTTGAGAGCTGCTTCATAGATTAAATTAATTTCATATTTGATTAATTTTGCAACATTAACACTGTTATTTTCCAGTTTTTTTACTGTGAAGCTGCTTTGAATCTGTATTCTATGGATATATTTATGTAAACTGAGAAAAAATAAATGTATGTAAAATTATTGTAAAAATGACAAAATTACATAATTACTTCAACTTAAACTAAAATTAAAATAAAAACAGAAAATAAAAATTTCAAATAAAACTTAATTCAATTTTTTAGTTCTATAATAGTATATTTAAGTACTAAAATAGCACCAACATAAAAATATATTGCATTATAACTGAACTGAATTTGTTTCCTTATTGCATTGTAATTCATTATATTGCAACATTGACACTGTTTTTAAACTGAACTGAATCAATCTGAATAATTACTCTATTGTCTTCTGTATAGTACCTTTACACTGAAATTTGTTGCATTGTTTCATAATTGCTGAATTTTGCAACATTAATGCTGTTATTTCTCTCTTTGCTTCTGTGAAGCTGCTTCTAAACGATCTGTAGGTATTGTATAAAGCAGTATAGAAGTACAGATGTCTTGGCTTGAGTTTATCTGCGTGAAAACTGTGCTGTTGTGTGTTTTGTTCATGACATCCCATGATCCTCCTGTCTGTCTCTGTGTGTCGGGACAGGTGTGTTTTTTGTGCCGTACATGTTATTCCTGGTGGTGTGTGGCGTTCCTCTCTTCCTGCTGGAGACGGCTCTGGGTCAGTTCACCAGTCTGGGAGGAGTCGGCGCCTGGATGAAAATCTGCCCGCTGTTTGCAGGTTTGAATCATTTAAAGTAGTCGTGCATCCAGAAATGAACATCCTCTCATCATTTACTCACCCGCAGGATGATCCAAACCTGTCTGACTTTTGTTTGAAGATGTAATGCATGAGAATCTATGCCTACAAACAACAGTGATAAAGTCTATATGACTCCAAGACTTCTATTATATTTTCGGTTTTCATTTTAATTTTAGTTAATGTTTTTCATTTTGCTGTGTTTTTGTCATTATTATTCTATATATATATATATATATATATATATATATATATATATATATATATATATATATATATATATATACTGTGTGTGTATTTCAGGTCTGGGTTTGGCCAGTCAGATGATATATATATATATATAGTACGTATGCATGTATGTATGTGTGTGTATATATATATATATATATATATATATATATATATATATATTAGTTCACTTTTATTTATATAATAAAATACTTGTAATACTTGAAAAAAATGAGAAAAGTTCCTTTGACAAGATTTTAAAAAAAAAATTATTAAGTTTATTTTATTTTAAGGATGCATTGTGTGACTGTTATTTTAGTGTCATTAATATACTATTATAGTTTTTATTAAATTCACTTTCATTTTAAAGTTCGTTTTAATTTTGTTGTGTTTTTAGTGTTTTTTAGATTTTATTTGTTTTTGTCTGTGCCGTTTTAATTAATTAATTAAATTCAATTAATTAATTTTATTTTTAATTTCATTCATTTCCGTTTTAGGTTGTTTTTTAGTACTTCAAGTTAAGCTAAATGAAGTTGCCTTGGCAACTACCTGGAATTAAAATAAGTTTACAAGTTACATATATTTCATTTCAGTAAAATTTATTGTTTTAGGTTTAGTTAATAATAATAACCCTGTTGATAGAAACAGACCCAAATTTCAGTTAATATTCACTGAAAATGTCTCATTCACACATTTTCTAAATTGATACAATCTGATCAATCGCATGACGCATTTATGTGGTCACGTGACTACATAAATCTGGTACACAGGCCCAAAATTTAGATTTTAGTTATGAATGCAACTTTCTGTTTTGAAATTGAGTTTGTGCATTATAATGTCTTCTTTATTAGCTTATTTGTGATGTTTGTGATTGGATCGTTCTGTTCTGTTAGGTCTGGGTTTGGCCAGTCAGATGATGATCTTACACAGCTGTGTGTATTATATTGTTATTCTGGCCTGGACTCTTTTCTACCTGTGCAGCAGCTTCCAGACACGGCTTCCCTGGTCACACTGCAACAACACCTGGAACACAGGTGTGAAACACACACACACACACACACACACACACACACACACACACACACAGCGTACATCAGCGTCCCTGCAGATCCGGGCTGTTCCTCCAGTGCGCTCACATCATCCGTGTGCAGCGGGCCATGATTTAGGCTGAGTTTTGGCCCAGTTCATTTCCATTATCCAAACATCTTGACACTCATTCCCCACCCATAGAGCACATCACACAACACACGCCAAAAACTCCTCCAGCTCTTTCTAGAGCACCAAATCTGTGTTTTGAGGCTTTTAATCCACGTCTGTTTGTTTTTAAAATGACCTTCTAAGTGTATTTTTAAAAGTTTTTGTGTAGAGTAAGGGATACATATAAACTTCACAAAACACAAAATATTTTGAAATTTGAGTTACATTAATTTATTAACACACATAAACATTAAAAAAAAATCCATAATAGAGAAAAAAACAAACAAAAAAACAAATTAAAATAATTAATATTTACAAAAAAAATAGCAAATATATATATAATTAATTACTAAAATAATAATTATTAAATGAATTATAATTAATAATAATAATAATAATAATAATAATAATAATAATAATAATGAATTGAAAAGACATTGACATTTAAAAAATTGTTCCAGCTTTTTCTAGACCCCAAAATGTTATTATGTAGAGTAAAAGATGGGAGATATATAAATACAAACAAAATATTTAGATTTTTAATCTAAATTTGACTCTTTACAGTCTTATCACAATAATTCATAGTTTTGAAATTGAATGAATTAGTTAATAAAATAATTAATATATTTATAAATTAATAAAAAAGTTATATACATAACTTAGCAGATATGCTTTTAAATGAGCTCTAATTATATATATATATATATATATATATATATATATATATATATATATAATTATCACTATCACCTGACAAATGCAATTAAAGTCTCTGTCACAGTGTTGTGTATTTTTTTTTTTTTTTTTTTTTTTTTTTAGCCAATCAGAAATGCTCTCTCCTGTCAGTCATTGTGATTGCTGGCATCGGATTGGCTAACATGTTTTTAAGGCCGGGGTTTAGGAAGGACTTATTCCACACAGATTTTTCCACATTTCAATGCAAATTTTAGCCAAATTTGGACCATTAGATTCTTTAGTCTAACACTGACAGCACCTGCATCTAGATTTAAATGCATTCATTCAGCAGATCTTTTTTTTTTTTTTTTTATCCAAAGTGACTTTGAGAGTATAAACACTGTGGCAGACGAGTACACGAGTGTAAATGTGTTGTGTTGTGTCTCCTCTAGACTCCTGCGTGGGGTTTGATGGACATAACATGAGTGATCTCTCTGAAAACGCCACGTCTCCGGTCATTGAGTTTTGGGAGTGAGTGTCTGGTATAAATGCGTGGAAATGATTTGAAGGGTCTGCTGGTATGTTTGTGAGTATGTGTCTCTCTCCAGGCGTGAAGTGTTGGATCTGTCTACTCGTGTGGATGGTCTGGGCTCGGTGAACTGGCGTCTGGCCCTGTGTCTGCTGCTCGTGTGGATCGTCTGCTATTTCTGTGTCTGGAAAGGAGTCAAATCCACCGGCAAGGTAAACGCTGCACACAAGAATGAGCGCTGACGGTGTTTTCATACCATAACATGAGAGGAGACCCTCCTTTATACGCCTTATCACAGAATGCAATAAATCTGAAGCATATTCCAATGGACTGTGATGCTTCAACTTGTCTAGAAGTGAATATAAACTTTAAAAACTTTTGTGAACTTTGTAAAGTGTTTTCTTTTAATAGACGTATTTAACAAGCTACATTAAATAAATGCATAAATCAATCATTGAATGCATCATGGAATGTTGCAAAAAAAAACATAAAAGTGCATTGAAATGTAAGCATGCAAGCATAAATAACTAAATCATTAAATGCATCATGGAATGTCACAATGGAAACCTAAAAGTGCATTGAAACATAAGAATGAATGAATGAATGAATGAATGAATGAATGAATGAATGAATGAATGAATGAATGAATGAATGAATGAATGAATGAATGAATGAATGAATGAATGAATGAATGAATGAATGAACGTAAAGTGCATAATGTAAGCATGCATGTATGCATAAATAAATACATAAATCATTAAATGCATCACAGAATGTTGCAATGAAAACAAAAGTGCATTGAAATATAAGCATGTATATGTTAGTGAGTAAATAAATAAATAAATGGGACATGGAATGTTGCAATAAAAACAAATTGCATTGAAATGTAAGCACGTATGTATGCATAAATAAATAAATATATAAATAACTCATTAAATACATCATGGAATGTTGCAATAAAACCATAAAAGTATATTGAAACAAGCATGCATGCATAAATATGGTGTGAAATGTATTGATTTAGATTTTCATTTAAAATAGGTGTGACAATATTCATTTTTAAGGCGTGTGATGTCATATTTCAGGTAAAGTTGCATTTAATTTTCACTCACTTGTTGGTATGCTTGTAATTATTGATTGCAATGTCATTATATATTTATTAATATTATGATGTATTGCTTTGTTTTATTGCCTTCTACATTTTATTTCAAGGTGTATTTCATGAATTTTTTCACATTAAGGCATATTTCCCTTTTTAAAAGAAAATAATATTTCACACCTTATTTATTAATGCACCTTATATTTATCATTGTTCATTTATTTACATCGTTTCAGTATATATTTATTTATTTATTTAATTTTAGTTTGTTAAATCCCTCCATACTTGTGGTTGCTGGCATGGCATTAAATTGCAAGCAAACAATCACATTTCATTTTAATATGAATTTATTTATGATTTATTTTATATCAAATTGAGCATTTTCTGAAATGTGCGTCTAACTCTGTATGAATGTAGTTCATTGAGTTCTAGGCACATTGTGTTGTGTTGTGTTGTGTTGTGTTGTGTTGTGTTGTGTTGTGTTGTGTTGTGTTGTGTTGTGTTGTGTTGTGTTGTGTTGTGTTGTGTTGTGTTGTGTTGTGTTGTGTTGTGTTGTGTTGTGTTGTGTGTGTTGTGTTTGTTGTGTTGTGTTGTGTTGTGTTGTGTTGTGTTTGTTGTGTTTGTTGTGTTGTGTAGGTTGTGTATGTCACAGCCACTTTCCCGTACGTGATGCTGCTGGTGTTGTTGATTCGTGGCGTCTCTCTCCCCGGCGCTGTGGACGGGATCGTTTATTACCTGAAACCCAATCACACGCGGCTGATGGACCCACAGGTACCACAGCGTCACATGATCACCTGGAAACACAGCTGACCGTTCCTGCACATCTGAACAAACACGTGCAACATGCATTCATCTCCACTAACACACGTGTGCATGAAAAATCAGCAAAAAGTCAGTTTTGTTTGAAATTTAATCAATATTTGTTAAAATTATGACTGCGTTTCCCTGAAAAATAATGTATAATTTGATATTTGTCTGATTTTTGAAACCATAAAAAAAAACTTTTTTATAAAAATGTATCATTAAAAATATTTTTCACTTTTAAAAATATATATTTCCAAGCCTCTCACATATATTCAGGTAGTTACCTTTCACTTGACATTACAGAGTCCTGAAACTTTTGTTGAAAATGGAATACGCAGCCAACATGAAGAGCACATGCTGATTCAGCTCGATTTTATCATCTTGCATTTGATTTGTCATTGAATCATTTGTGGCGCTCTGCTTTGTTCAGTTTTTAGTCTGCAGAGAAAGAACTGGAGAGGATTTCTTTAAACAGTGACTGTCTGCGACGAGTTTATCTGGGAGGCTGCTTGTAAAACACCAGAGATATAGTATATAGTATATAGTGAAATCTTTACTAATATGCTCAGCATGAAGCGCAGGCTGTGTGTTTCTGTCTCTTCTGAAGGTGTGGATGGACGCTGGGACTCAGATCTTCTTCTCATATGGCATTTGTCTGGGAAGTCTTACGGCTCTTGGCAGCTACAACAAATTCAACAATGACTGTTACAAGTGAGTCCTTCCTCTTACACGTTCAAAGTCAACATGACATTAACGACAACTATTCACTACTCTTTGGATCAGGGTTATTATAGTTAACCAAACCTAAAACTGAAATTAAAACCTTAAAAAAAAAAAAAACATTTTAATTTCTTGAAATAAAATAAATATGAAATTAAATTAAATTAAATTAAATTAAATTAAATTAAATTAAATTAAATTAAATTAAATTAAATTAAATTAAATTAAATTAAATTAAATTAAATTAAATTAAATTAAATTAAATTAAATTAAATTAAATTTAATTTAATTTAATTTAATTTAATTTAATTTATTATCGAAAAAAACATTTCTCATTTTCATTTAATTTACTTTGATGAACTAAAACAACTCCAAGTAAGACTGAAATAAAAATTTAAAACTATATTGACACATTTTAAAAACAAGACCTACTAAAAATGACAAAAAAACACACAACAATAAAAAAAATAATTAAAACTATCTAAGATAAAAAAAAATAAAAACATAAAATATAAAAATGAAAACTGATTCAAAATATTACAAAAAAAACTGTAATAGTATCTCAGTGATAATAAAATAACACTGATTTGGATTTATTCATTTAAATGTATTACTAAGCGATTTACATTGCAGTAATAGTATATCATATTCTCACTTCATGCATTCCCTGGGAATCGAACTCTTAATGCTGATGTTGCCAGTGCAATGATCTACATCTTGTTTTAGAATTATAGTTTTGAACTAGCATTTAATTTATTTAAATTTTTTTTGTTTGTTTGTTAAAATTTTCTACATTGTTTTTAAATTGTCATTTCAGCTTTATTTGAGGTAATATTTGTTATGACGGTTTTAGTTAGATCTAGTGCATCAGGGCATGTTATCCCTCACATCCGCTGCGTGTGGTCAGTGCATGTGTTTGTGTTTCAGGGACTGCTTCAGACTGTGTCTCCTCAACAGCAGCACCAGCTTCATCGCAGGATTCGCCATCTTCTCCGTGCTCGGCTTCATGGCTCAGGAGCAGGGCGTTGGTATCGCAGACGTGGCGCAGTCCGGTGAGCCTACAACAGCCAACAAAAATATGTTTTAAGAACTTTTTTGCTAATGTTCCCATAACATTATTAAAAAAATGTTCTTGGTCATCTGAATGTTACGGGAACATTCCATTGTATCATTTTGCAGACATTACGGAAATGTTACTTTTGAATGTTCTCCACATGTTAAGTAGATACATTTTTTTTTAAATTATTAAAAGACCAGATAACTTTGAACAAACATTAAATTAACCTTATACTGGTTGAGACAATGCCAGAAAATGTTTTAATGATATTTTTTTTCTTTGTTATGTGAATGTTAAGGAAATGTTCCATTGTAACATTCTGCAAAAATTCTGAGAATGTTACTTTTGAATGTTCTCTGAAACAAGTAACATTTATACAATATTGTCCAACGGAAATGTTTCCATTTTAATTCCAATTTAACATTTTGAGAACTTTGCCAGATAACTTTGAGTGAACGCTCTTGAATTAATGTTACTGGAAGAGCGTTTGCTCGAGAAGCTCGTCAGGACATTACATTCCTGTTCTCTGGGATCCCGCTCTTCTCTGTAACTGTCTTATTGTGAATACATCTGTATGCTGAGTGTCTCACTCAGGTCCTGGTCTGGCGTTCATAGCGTATCCGCGGGCCGTGTCCATGATGCCTGTGCCGCAGCTGTGGGCCGTGTGCTTCTTCCTCATGATCCTGATGCTGGGTTTGGACACTCAGGTGTGTGCTGACCCTCAGACAGTGATGGAAAGGTTACTTTGGAAATGTAATAAGTTACAGATTACAAGAAACCTTGTCTAAAATGTAGTAAGTAGTGTAACTATTTCAATTACTATGGAGAGGCCCTACAGGAATAGCTGACCAGACGTGTGTGTGTGTGTGTGTGTGTGTGTGTGTGTGTGTGTGTGTGTGTGTGTGTGTGTGTGTGTGTGTGTGTGTGTGTGTGTGTGTGTGTGTGTGTGTGTGTGTGTGTGTGTTCAGTTCGTGAGTCTGGAGGCGTTGATGATGTCCGTGTCGGATCTGTATCCCTCGCTCGTCCGCAGAGGTCACCGGCGTGAGGTTCTGCTGCTGCTCGTCTGCTCCGTCTGCTTCCTGATCGGACTTCTGATGGTGACGCCGGTCAGACATTTCACTCAAATCCACTAATATATTTCTTACCAAATGTTTGGGGTTAGTATAAATGAACTTTTATTCATCAAGGATGCATTAAATGAATCAAAAGTGACAGTAAAGACATTTATAATGTCACAAAAGATGCTGTTCTTTTGAACTTTCTATTCATCTGTGAATCCTGAAAAATAAAATGCATCACAGTTTCCACAAAAATATTGTGCAGCACAACTGTTTTCAACATTGATAAAAAAATCTGAAATGTTTGTTGAGCAGCAAATCAGTATATTATTATGATTTCTGAAGATCATGTGACGCTGAAGACTGCAGTAATGATGCTGAAAATACAGCTGCGCATCACAGAAATACATTACAGTTTAACACATATTCACATAGAAAACAACTGTTTTACATTATAATAATATTTCACAATTTTTACTGTATTTTTGATCAAATAAATGCAACCTTGGTGAATAGAAGAGACTTCTTTCTGAAACTTGACCCTTTCAGCAGACAGAGGTCTTTATTCCTGTTCAGTCAGATCAGTCTGTCATCTGATGATGAAGGTGTGTGTATCGTTGTCTTCCTCTCTCTCTCTGTGTGTGTGTGTGTGTGTGTTCAGGGAGGACTGTATGTGTTTCAGATCTATGATCATTTCTCCTGCAGTGGAGCCAGTCTGCTGCTGCTGTCCGTCTGTCAGTCTGTAGCCATCGGATGGATCTACGGTACACACACACACACACACACACACACACACACACACACACACACACACACACACACACTCATTAATATCAGTATCAATAGCTGCTTTAAATAGTTCCCTGACAATCCGATACATCACTAAACCTTTGATAAGGGAAAGCATATATACATACAGTAACGATCCAGGTCACATTTACAGTAATAACAATGAGGTTTTTTTAAAATTGTAACAATTCTATTTTGCAGGAAAATGACTTATAAAATAATGTTTTATGAATATTGTTATAGAAATATTTTCATACAGTTTTTATTTACAGTTATATGAGAGTTAAATGTGTGTGAGTGTATTTGCAGGGAAAATGTGTTTAATAATGATGATAAGACACTATTATTCAACAATAATTTATTTTTCTGTTTGTCTATGAGGGAAATGTGTTTAATAATGTCGCAATGTTCTTTTCTTTTCTTTCTTTTTTTAGGGCCATTAAGAGCTTTTGTTTGTTTGTGTGTTAAATATTTAAACATAGAAACCAAATATGTATTTACTTTTACTATGTTTATTATTAATGTAAATGAATTTCAATTGTTTTATAAAACAGATTTGATATATATATATATATATATATATATATAAATGTATTTATGCAGGGAAAAATGTGCTTGCAATGCAACCAGAAACATAAAATGATATTTTTTTATTGATTTTGGGGTGAAATATGGCTGCGGGCATGTTTTGCTTCTCGATGTTCATCCGGACCGCTGGCGATCTGTTGTTGTGCTGTTCTCAGGTGCGGATCGTTTCAGTAACGACATCAAGGTGATGATCGGTTACGAGCCGCTCTGCAGCTTCCGGCTGTGCTGGCGTTACCTGACGCCCGCCGTCTGCATGGTGGGTCGCTGGATCTGGACGCTAATGACAGACGCTGATGGACCCCCAGCAGCCTCTCATCCGTCTCTGTGTGTGTTCAGGGCACGTTCGGCTTCTCTCTCGTCTTCTGGTCTCCGCTGACCCTCTCTAACGGCGTGACGGCCCCCGGATGGGCCACAGCGATGGGCTGGACGCTGACGCTGTCCTCCGTGTCTCTCCTGCCGCTCTGGGCCGTCTACAGACTCACAAACACACCTGGAACCCTGCAACAGGTGCACAACCACATAATTCAAGCTGAAACAGAAATGTGTCCCTGCAGCACAGCAGCAGTCATAAGCAGCACAGCTATATTTGTAGCAATAAACAACAATACATTGTATGGGTCAAAATTATACATTTTAATGTTAACAAACACAACTTGTGATTTTAATAATGCATTAGTAAATGCTGAAATTAACATTAACTAAGGTTAATAAATGCTGTAGAAGTATTGTTCATTCTTAGTTCATGTTTACTAATGTTGTTAACTAATGAACCTTATTGTAAAGTGTTACCATTTGTCTTTTATGCCAAAAATCATTAGGATATTAAGTAAAGATCAAGATATTTTGTAAATTTCCTACTGTTTTTGATTAGTAATATGCATTGCTAAGAACTTCATTTGGACAACTTTAAAGATGATTTTCTCAATATTTAGATTTTTTTGCTCCCTCAGATTCCAGATTTTCAAATATTGTCCGATCCTAACAAACCGTGCATCAATGGAAAGATTATTTATTAATCTTTCAGATGATGTATAAATCTCAATTTTAAAAAATGTACCCTTATGACTGGTTTTGTGCTCCAGGGTCATAAATGTGAAAATCAGAAATGTTGGCATCTAACTGAAATAAAATAAGTTGAAGTACTAAAATTGCTAAAACTAAAAGTGAAATTTAAAAAAAACTTAAAGGCAAACTAATAAAAAATTTAAAAATAAATAAAAATGACAAAAGCACATAGAAATTACTGAAACTTAAAATTTAAAATAAACTTTATATAAGATAAATATAAAATAAAAGCTCATTCAAAATAATAATACTAGTAAAGAAATAGTATTAAACCTTTATTCACTCTGAAACTGCGTACATATTCATATATCTGAATATTTGAAATTAAATGGTAACAATAATAAATCAAAATAATAATATAAATACTATAATAGTGTATAAATAATACTAAAATAACTCTGATTCACTATGTATATATATATATTTATATATCTGAATATTCAAAATAATAATAGCTATAATGATGGTAATAATAATAAAATTAATAACAATAATAAAATCAAACAAATATTAATATAAATACTATAATAGTTTAAAAATAATACTAAAATAACCCTGATTCACTTTAAAACTACATATATATATTTTTTTGTAATAATAATAATAATAATATAAATAAATAAAACAAAATAATAATATAAATACTATAGTAGCATAAAAATAACACTAAAATTACCATGATTCACTCTTAAACCACTTATATATTATATACAGCATGTCTTATTTTATTTTTTTTTTATCGATTTTTTTATTATTATTATTATCCTTTCTCTTTCTTCATTTGTCCATGTATATTTCTTTAGTACTGTATGTTCCAGGCTTTGTTTGATTTTGTTTAAAAGTATTTTTTAAATGTTTAACCACTTAGTGTTGTACTGTAAGTGGTTAAAATGTTAATAAAACAAGATGCATATATAAATGCGCACACACACACACACACACACACACACACAGCCTTTATCTTGTGCTTAATGGAACTGTAATTCATTCCCTCATAAAAGGGTTGATGGAGAACATTTAATCACAAATCTGTGCGGTTTCAGAGCGGCTCTCTAGTCCTGTAAGCCGCGCTTCATTGTTCAGCGAATGACTGTTGTTTATGTTCGTGGCAAATAAAATCCCTCACGCAGACAGAGAGTCTCGAGCGTCTCGCTTCTGAATAACAAGCCATTCATGTGTTCCCGTGTGCAGCGTCTGCATCTGCTGTGCCGCCCAGCGCTGGACTCACCGCTGACAGACGAGCACCTTTCTGCGTTTGACCTTTGACCTCGGCATAAAGAAGGCCAAAGAGCCACTTAAGGACATGCTGTAATGGAGTGAAACTGAACAGATCTGATCCAAAGAGTCCAGCGTTCGCTCGGATACCAGACTGTACTTGCCTCGAAGGTAAAAGAAAGTCTTTGTTTAATAACAAGCAGTTAAAACTTCACTCCCATGTTATACAGAGTATATACTGTGTGTTCTTCATATGCATATCTTCTAAATGCATGAAATATCTCTACTTTTGCTTCAGTCAACTGTCCGTATCCAGCGGGAATGAACCAGCGCCACACTTTTTTTTTTTTAACACAACAGAAGATATTTTTCTTCAAAATGTGTTGTGTTTTTGTTTTTCAATTAAAAAAATGTGATTGTTTTATTATGCACACTAAGCAGTAGTAGTTTTCCCTTCTGAAGATGGTCTATCAGTGAGGTGAGGTGCCGTGGTTTGTTTTCAGATTCACGTCACACGTTACTGATGCTGGTTATGATACGCTAGTGTTTGCTCGTACTGTAATGGGATGTGTGAAAATAGACCAATGTTTCTTAAAGAATTTGATCAATGTGATCAAATGAATGTCACAATGACATTGTTTTTATGATTATTAGGCATGTTTTCCTCCAAAAATATGAATGCAAAATATTTTTTAAATTATCTTCACTGAAGTGCATTTACTTAGCTTTTTTGGTCATTTCATTTATATATATTTATTTATTTATTTGTTTGTTTGTTTATTTATTTATTTATTGTTGATTTTTGTTATTTTTGATCATTCTAACTTTTTAGTTTGTTGTTGTTTTTTGCAGTTCTCATTGTTTTGGTAATTCACTTTCATATACAATGACAATTTATATATATATATATATATATAATATAATATAATATAAAATAAAAACAATATAAACAAATATTATCATACTATGTAAATACATGATTCTATCTAATAATCTATTTAATTAATAATAATAATTTTTTGTAAGAATTTTGGTGGAAATGTTTAATTTCATGAATAGAAGTCACAATGCAAAAAGTCATAATGCTCCTAAAAATAGTCTTAATTTTCTTAAATCAAATTAACATATAGTTTTTTGTTTGTTTGTTTTTTGTTTTTTTCTGTGATTTTGGGTTGAAATATGACCTATGTGTGTTCTTAACAGGCTTTGAGAGACTGCAGGCTAAACATTTTTTATATAATGTTGCTGAAGTAGGTACAACATATTAAATCACTTTTTTATCAACTTGTTTAGCTTTTTCTTTTTTTTTTCTTTTTTTTTATGTTTATGCATTTTATGCATATGGAACTAATAAAGTAGGCCTAAATAATGTTGTCGTTTTTTTGTTGTTGTTGTTGTTTTTCATAATCTGTCACATAGTCATTACAATAATGCAATAAACATTTATGACATTACCTGTATTCTCAGTTTCACATCTGAAGTGAACAGATGACAGAATCAGACGAACCCTGAAAACAGACGCCTAATCAACAGATACTGGGTTTCAGAGAACTTGATTTTTGGTTTTTATTGACACTGTCAATAATGATTTGTCTTGTGGTGCAAAAGGACTCATTTGTTTGTAAAGCATGTAAAATATACCTTAAACCTCTGTGGTTTTGCATTATGAATGAGGCATGCTGGGACAGAACATAACAGATGGGCCGCACAATGATAACTAGAAGAGCCTCTTAGCACTCTTGTTTTATAAATGGATTCATTTAGTGCTGTTGGCTCTGTCTGTGTCTGTGTCTGTGTCTGTGTCTGTGTGTGTGTGTGTGTGTGTGCGTGCGTGCGTGCGTGTGTGTGTGTGTGTGTGCGTGCGTGCATGTGTGTGTGTGTGTGTGTGTGTGTGTGTGTGTGTTCACACAGAAGCTCAATATGAGGGCCGTCTGCGCACGTGTTCATGCACGCGTGTCCATATGCATGTTTTGATAGTGTGTGCTCTATATTTAGAGTGCATCGGATGGCCTGTGTGTGTGTGTGTGTGTGTGTGTGTCCATATGGTTGTGAGTGTTATTATGTTCAGTGGATGAAGATTATATCTGGTGCTGTAATGTGTTTGATACAGTAAAGCAGCAGCGCATCTCCTGCGACAGCCGTTGCACGTTGGACTGTCAGTGCCAAAGCATGAAAGCATGTTTGGACTGAGTCTGGGGCCATTTATATAAATGCCATCATTTTTATATAATGATATATACAATTTAAGCCTATTAACTGTTAAAAATGATGGCAGAAATTTTACTGAATTGTTGAATGACTATATATTAAAAAAAAAAAAAAAAACAGTGATACTGGCCTTCACTGACAGTGATATTTAAAATGTAATATAAAATATTAATTCTTTTTTTTACATTCATTTGGAGATTGAATGTGATAATATATTTACGATTACAAATTTTCATTTTAATATTAGGCACAATTAATAATAAATGCAGAAAAGTGTGCAATTACTTTTTTTTATTATTAATTGACAGAACTAATATATTTATATACATTTATTGTTTTGTTGATGTACAGTCTGGGGCCATTTATAAAAATGGCATAATTTTTATGTGATATATATATATGACTGCTTTATCACGGATGCATTAAATTGATCAAAAACATTTATAATATTAAAAAAATTATATTTCAAATAAATGTTGTTCTTTGGAACTTTATATTCATCAAAAATAAATCTATAAATAAATCAAATAAAATCAGTTTCCACCCAAATAGGAAGTAGCAAATACTGTTTTCAACAGTAATACTAAGAAATGTTTCAAATATTTATTTTAAATTGTAATAATTTTTCACAGAATTACTGTTCTTACAGACCACAGACTTCTCAGAAGTACAAAGGCAGGAAAATAAATAAATGTAGTAAATTAAAAATATATGTTGAAATGCATTAAATCTGAATTTTGATTCAATTCAAGATTCAATTTAATAATACGAATTTTAATTTCACATCTAATGTTACAATCGCATATAAACTACAGCCTGGCAACTAGTTAAAGTGTAAAGTTCTCTCATTGATGCTAGCATTTAACCAGCAGCCCAGATACAAACCAAAATAAGTTTCAGCTCATTCAAAAAAAACATCAAAACTTCAGACAGCAGAAGACTGTTTTCAAGAGCACTTCTGCTGTTTCACTATTATTTATTTTGTGGATGCACTACAGACATGTCCTTGTAAACATCTCGGCTTGTTTTGACGGGAAAGCCCGTGAGTAAAGCATCTTGCTCATCTCAATCTCTTGCATTTGCTGGCAGGTCAAAACCCGAGCCGAAGGTGAGCCGTGGGTTACAGCAATTCCTTTAAAGATCCCTCAGCTTTCTCACATCGCTCCGACCTGAGCAAACATCCGCCGACCCCACGGGACTCCCGGATCACAACATTTCTCACAAACCACTGACAGATAGGTGAGAAGGAGAGGTGCCTCTTCACGCCTCGATCATAACCGCAGCAAGAACAACAAGCTGGACTGCAGAGCATCTCATATTCACTCCAGAACGCCTCTGGAAATCAACACGGACTCTCTTTACTCGAATCTAATACGTCCTGCTCTCACTGTGAGTGATTCAGCTCTGACAGCCCTAAAAAAGTCATATATTTAAAATACATTTATGTCACACTAAGTGTAGTTCAAATCTATTAACATTAGTGCTGTCAAACGATTAATAGCGATGAATCGCATCCAAAATAACAGTTTTTGTTTACATAATATATACGTGTGTACTGTGTATATTTATCATGTATATATAAATACACACGTGCATGCATATAATTAAGAAAAATATGTTATGTTTATATATTAAATGTATTTATATATGATATAAATTATGTAAATATAAACATGTAAATATTTTCAAAATATATAGTGTGTGTGCGTGCGCGTGCGTGTGCGTGTGCGTGTGCGTGCGTGCGTGCGTGCGTGTGTGCGTGTGTGCGTGTGTGCGTGTGTGTGTGTGTGTGTGTGTGTGTGTGTGTGTGAGTGTATTTACATATACATAATATATGTGTGTGTACTGTGTATATTTATTATGTAAACAAAAACTTTTATTTTGGATGCGATTAATCGTTTGACAGTACTAATTAACATTTACTGACAGATAACTCGAGACTTGCTGATATAAAAATTATAATTAAAAACTTTATTTGGCGTACTACTTGTGCACAATGCTTTTTCTTAATATTAAGTCTAAAATGTGTTTTAATGTCACTTTTGATGAGGACTGTATGATCTTTGAATAACATTGTCTTTAAATGTAAAATATTTAAAGTGTACCTGCAATAGTTCCACTTTAGGACAATAAAATATACTAAATATGTCTGTAATTGGACTACTTTAACACAATTATAGTGCATTGAGTACAAAATTAGTTAGTATGCTAAAAGTACAATTGCAGGACATTTTATTAAGTATATAAATATGAAAATGCATTTGTAGTATACTTAGCATGAAATAAATGTATTTCAGATATATTTTATAGGTATTTTTAGATGTCTATTTTTCACTAGGGAGCAGTTAGAAAGAAAAACATATTCGTTTTCAGCATCTTTCATCAAAATAACCAGCTCTGAAATGTCTTACTTTAATGTCTTTTAAGCTGTAGGTTAAAGTTAATTAATGATCAAATATCTATAGATTAACGCACATTCAGCGCCGCTCAGGTATGAAACAGACACTTTTACATCTAATCAGTGGATCAATTCTATAAATGAAAGTCCTGGCCATTTATTTGAAAGTAAAATTGTTTGTGATTGCAGTTTTTACAAAGAAATGCAAGTATCATTTAATTAAATGAGAAATTTTGTTGAAGTAGAAAGACTGAATTTTTTTTTGTAAAACGTACTCCAATAATCATTTATTTACAGCTTTCAAAAAATCATTACATTCACAATCAGCACATAAATGCATTACTCTATGCATTTTGAAGATGTAACAGGTCATGCATATGGTAAAGAAGGCTGAGTGTAACCGTAGATAAGGCTGTGGTGTTTAAAGCTCATAAGAGGAGGTGGGCTTCAGCGTCGTGTGATGGTACACAGTGTTCTCCTCTGAACTCCCACACACTCCTATAGAAACACAGCAGAAGGAACGCACTCATGGGCTCCAACCGCATGATACTGCTCTGAGTGTTAAAATGAATCAATTCTACTCATGTTGTTGGTACCCATATATATATATAAAAACACACTTATATGTCAATAGACATTGTATAATGACATTTTCAGATTTTCAGAAAATAATTACTTAAATTGGGGTTTGATTCTCAAACAAACTAGTCGGAAGACTTGATATACATATTACTTTTATGATGCATTTTTTTGTCCTTTTCAGATCTCAAAAGCACTCATCCCCATTCACTTTCATTGCACTGAAGTTTGGAATAATTATGATTTTTTTAATTTTTAAAAAAAAAAAAAGTCTCCTTTGCTTATCAAGGCTGCATTTATTTGATCAAAAATACAGTAAAAAAAGTGAAATATTGTTTAAATGTAAAACAGCTGTATTCTATATAAATATCTGTTTAAATGTAATTTATTTTTGTATTTTCAGCATCATTACTCCAGTCTTCTCTTTTCCAGAAATCATGCTAATATGCTGATTTGCTGCTCAAGAAACATTGTTTACATAGTTGTGCTGCACAATATTTTTGTGGAAACCGTGATGCATTTTATTTTTCAGGATTCTCAGACGAATAGAAAGTTCAGAAGAACAGCGTTTACTCTTTTCTAACATTATAAATGTCTTTACTGACACTTTTGATCAGTTTAATGCATCCTCGATGAATAAAAGTATTATTTCTTACATTGCCCATAAATTTGAATGATAATGCATCATGGTTTCCATAAAAAAAATAAAATAAAAAAACTGTTTTGTAATTGAAATATTACTGTATTTTACTGTGTCAAATAAATGCAGTCTTGGTGAGCAGAAGAGACTTCTTTGAAGGTTTGGAATGACACGATGGTGCGGTTTCTGATTAATTTGTGCTGAAGTGTTTTGTGTGCTGTGTTTGAGCAGATGCACATACAGTATGTGAGGAGAGAGAGACTGTAGTCTGTGTGTCTGACAGCTCCTCTGGGAAACACTATGAAGTGACTCGGCTCCAGTAAACAAACACTGGGCAGGAGATCCATGAAGTGTCATTTCTTATATGAGAAGCTGAATGCAATTTGGCTCTGCATGCGGTTTTTTGAATAGCGACTCATATTACACAACACCCAAATCCAGCGACTGACAGCGCTGGCGCAAACCCACCAGAGCGCCTGAAGATGTAATAAATATTCTCTTAATGGCACATAATACTGAATATCTGTCAGATATGCGAACATGAACGTGCATGCCGACGCTTTTGTTCCAGTCACTGACACAGGAGCTTCTATTCTGGATGCAGCATGAATTATCCATCACCTCAAAGCCCAGGTCATCATACGTGAGTCTGCCGGAGAAGAAAGTGCCTTATTCAATAATTAAAATAATGTTACTCAACGACAGCAAGCTACAGCTTTGAAAGCTTCGACGTCCCATCATTTACTCGCCCTCATGTCGTTCCAACCCAGTATAACTTTCCTTACAAACAGCTCAGATTCTTAAACATCAAATCAGCATTATTTCAGTATCACTGAGATAACATGATAGTTTATATATATATATATATATAATTTTTTTTTTATTAGTTTTAATTTTAGTTAAAAAAAAATTTTTGTAATTTTTAGTAGTTATATATATATATATATATATATATATATATATATATATATATATATATATACATTGTTACAATATATATATTGTTCATTTTTATTTCAGTTAATTGTAGTACATCAAGTTAAACTATATTAAAATACTGCCTTGCAACTAGCTGACATAATTTGATAGTTTTTATTAATATTTTCCATTTTCTTTTCATTTTATTTTTTTTATTAATTCATTTTCATGTAATTTTTTTTAAAGTTTAAGTTTTTAGTATATATATATATATATATATATATATATATATACACACACACACACACACACACACACACACACACACACACACATATATATAGACTAAAAACTTAAACTTTAAAAAAATATATTTTTACTTTAGTGTGATAATCTAAATTTAAATAAAAAATGTTGTATTCTTAACATTTTTAATCAGTTTTTATCATTTTCATTTCAATTTTATTTTTTTATTTTTTTTTCAATTTACAATTGTATGTAACCCAAATAAAAAGTGATCACACTTAATTAGTAAATACACTTAAATTAAATAGCTACTTTTAATTTTTTATTTTTTTTATAAAATGCTTGTTAAAGAGTTTAAATGTATGTAATATTGTAAACTATGCTGTATTCACCAAAATAAATTCAGTTTGTCTTGTATTTTGTCCATGGGTGTTGCCTCTAGTAATTCTGTGTGTGATTTTTAATTTCCAGCCCATTTTAAGCCAGCAATATAATAATTTTTGAACAATAGCATGAGTTCTGTCCAGTTGTCACAGTTTCGCTGCCGGAAGGAACACAGAGCCGTGGATCAAACGAACAGTCTTTATTAATATCCAGATCAAAGGGTTCTCCACACTCAAACACGACGACTGGACAGACTGGGGCTTAAATGCACAGACTAACGAGGGAATAATCACCAGACACACCTGAACCAAATGACATAATAATACAACGGAGAAACTGGGTCACCGAACACAACAAAACAGTCCAGAGGCGTGACGTCAATATTCACCCAGCGCTGGGTTGTTTTTAACTCAGCATTTTTTAGAGTGTAGAGTGAGTTAGAGTGTTATATATATATATATATGTTTTTATTCATTTTAATTTAAGTTTAGATATTTAATGTTAAAGTAAAGTAAAAATGAGAAATGTTCCCTTTTTGCGTTCCACCGAAGAACGAAGGTCCTGCAGGTTCGTAACAACACGAGGGAGAGTAAAAGATGACAGAATGATCATTTTTGTCTGGACTGTCTCTTTAAGCCAGTGTTGTCTGTGCTGCTGTTGTTGTTGATGATGATGATGATGACATCAATCTGGAACGAGGCTGACAGCAGAATGAACCCTCACTAGTGTGCACAATACTCAGTGTTCTGCATCAGTGGTGTCATTGCCTGCGGCGGCTGATGCACTATTGAACAGGGTTTCCCAGTAGCGGATTCCCTGCATGATGTCACGTTTCTGTTTGCTGTCTCTCTCATGATCTGTCGAGATTCACCCAGTGCTGCATGGACAAATAATGACAACTGACCCCTTCAGATATGTTTCTCTGATGTCATCAAACCCATTAGACGGACATTATTGAAGATGTATCCCATCATCTGTAACAAATAGCATTAGAAGTGCGTTATGCAATAGAGGATTCTGTTTGAGATCGATTGACAAAAGCAACAGAACAGTCGTGCATTATATTTCTGCTCTTCTGGTGATGCTTTGTGTGAGAAACAGACACCAATTTAAGTCGTTATTTAAGGAAAATCTTCAAAAAATGGCACTGGCATCAAATCTTGCACAATGAAACTGTTTTAAGGACTCAAAAACATCAAATCGATGACTTCTCTTAATGCCATCCGTGAAAAATGTGTAAGTATATGCACCGTAAAATGAAAGTGAATGAAGATGGATCTTGTTGAGTTCTGAAAAACACAAAAAAATACACATATTAAAGGGTTACTCCACCCCAAAATGAAAATTAATTAATGGAATTAACACGATCAACGTCCAGAAACGTAGCAAGGAGATCAGTAAAATAATCCATGTGACATCACGGGTTCAACTGTCATTTTACGAAGCTATGAGAATACTTTTTGTATGCAAAGAAAACAAAAATAACGGCTTTATTCAACAATTCGTCTCCTCCACGTCAACCTATAACGCCGTTTTGGAGAGTATCCGCTGAACGCAAACAGCATATGCTGTTCTTGCTCAACTTGTGCATACTGCTTTAAAAAATGTATTAATTGGATAATTGTTGCTGATGATACACATATTTTATATGAGAAGGATTTCTGCATCACCCAGTTAGTTTAATGTGACCCTGCAGCACAGCAGCAGTCATAAGCAGCACAGGTATATTTTTATCATTAGCCAACAATACATTGTATGGGTCAAAATGATCCATTTCTCTTTTATGCCAAAAATCATTAGGATATTAAGTAAAGATCATGTTCCATGAAGATAATTCCTATCGTAGATATATCAAAACTGCATTTTTTTGCATTGCTAAGAACTTCATTTGAACAACTTTAAAGATGATTTTCTCAATATTTAGATTTTTTTGCTCCCTCAGATTCCAGATTTTCAAATAGTTGTATCTCAGCAAAATATCGTCCGATCCTAACAAACCATGCATCAATGGAAAGATTATTTATTCAGATTTCAGATGATGTATAAATCTCAAGTTTTAAAAAATTGACCCTTATGACTGGTTCTTATAAGATAAAGAAAAGTCCTCAGTATGATCTTTTTGAGTCAGTTTTGTGTCTTTTAGAAAACAAACAGAACACCAGGATGAAGAAACACAGTATTTCCTTGACTTTGCATTGATTTGCACATAAACACACATTTATAGCACATGCAGCTGCCTTGTTCATACTAAGATAAAGGTGCGTTTTCTATACCCTAAAACTGAAACCTGTTGACATTAGTAGATTTTAGACTGATTTAAAAAGCCCTTGTTTGTGAGGACATGTTCAAACATTTGGCCCCTAACAAGTACAGATGAACCTGTACAGTGTACAGTGAACACAAACAGAGAGAGAGAGAGAGAGAGAGAGAGAGAGAGAGAGAGTTGGGAAAGAATGAGAGGAGGAGGTCTGGAGTGGAGAGCGAGCGCAAAGGGGCAGGACTCTTTCTCTTTCTCTCTCTCTTTCTCTCTCTGGTGCTTTTAAGAGGAAACTTTGTGTTTTGTTCTCCAAGTTCACTTTAGTTCTCGCTCTTCTCTCATCCTGCCTTCACGCGTTTATTTCCGCGACGCGTGAGATGCGCACCGGGACTCATGGATCAGTCCGGCTCCAGTTCCTCACGCAAGTCATTTTAAAGCTGCGTTTCGGATCGTAATGTTTCCAAAAGTTTTCTGCACCGGATTGAACTACATGGAATAATGTGGCGGATCGTTTTGCTGTGTTGCGCTCTGGAGGGTTCCGTTGCGTTCCGTCCACCTGCGAACGCGTCTCTGCACGCACCTGTCCGCGGCGTCGTGCGCACCGTGGATCGGATTTATCACGGAGGAGGAAAAGCCGGTTATCTTCTGTACATAGACGAGCAGCGCTTTCAGCTGGATATGGAGCGGGATGAGTCTATACTGTCTCATCACTTCGGTTCGAACGCGGACGCGCCGCCGCCGCGTCGGGAATGCGTTTACCGCGGCACCGTCAACTCAAACGCGGAGTCGCTTGCGCTTTTCAATCTGTGCGGCGGCGGACTCGACGGGTTTTTCGCGGTGGATGACGCGCGGTACACCGTCACGCCGCTCATCCGAGCGATGGGCCACGAGAACGACGCGCGCGACGCGACGCGCGCTCTCCACTATTACACGCGCGAGAGCTTCGGATTCAAGGCGATGCCCGCGCGCCACAGCTGCGGCACGCGCGACCGCAAAGCGCGGACGCAGCGCGACGCGCGGACGCGACGCAAGCGCTCAGTGTCCCGCGCGCGGCACGTGGAGCTGCTGCTGGTCGCGGACGCGTCCATGACGAAGAAGTACGGCAAGGACCTGCACCATTACCTGTTGACTCTCGCGTCCATCGCGTCCAAACTCTACGGCCACGCCAGCATCGAGAACCCCATCCGTCTGTCGGTGGTTAAAGTCGCGATCCTGTCCGAGAACGAGAAGGGCATCGAGGTGTCCAAGAACGCCGCCGCGACGCTCAAGAGCTTCTGTAAATGGCAGAATCAGCAGAACCCTCTGGATGACGATCATCAGCATCACCACGACGCGGCGATCCTCTTCACCAGGCAGGTAAAAACAGAGACGCGCAGCAGCCTCGGTGAACTGTGTTTACACTGTGAGTGATGGAGGTGCAAACACAGCAGCGTTTTATTTCAGTCCCAGAGCATCAGCGTGTGTTTCCATCACTGAGCCATTGTGTTCTGAACTACAGCTTTTTTTAAACAGCTTACACACATTTTCAAAACTTTGCCTCTTTTTTTCAAAACTGTAACATGGCACTCCAAGGTACCCTACTGTGGCAGTACCGAGGTAGTTTTTGTTTTCACCAGCAGTTCTCAACTTTTTTGGCCCTTGAACCCTCATATTGTCCAACACACATTCCAAGACCCAGATATTTCCATGGGAACATCATTAGCAGGAATATCGTATCAAATATCAAAAAAGGAATATCATTAGCTTTTTAATTAAGTTTTGATTGTACTTAATTATTATTTATTTGTTTATGAATAATATTTTTAGTATTATAGTATAAGTTGCATTTTTAGTATTTTAATTATATTTTATTATAATTAAATATGTTTTAAGTTTTTATTATTTTTTAATATAATTAAATAGTGTTTTTAGCATTTTCATTGATTAATTTATTTTAATTAAATTAAATATTTTTTGTGTTTTTAGCATTTTAACTAAGCTTTTATTATTTTTTATATAATTTTAATTTTTTTAATTATTTAATTATAATTAAATATGTTTGTGCTTTTAGCATTTTAATTAAGTTTTGACTACTTATAGTTTTTTTCAGCTGCTTACACACATTTTCAAAACTTTGCCTCTTTCTTTAAAAACTTTACACACAAATCCAAGAATTGCACACAAAATGAAAAATGCCTCGCATCTCTTCACTGCATTCAAAATATCACAAACACATCTCAAAAGCAAACACCTTTACCATAATATTACGTCCTGTTAGATTTGTGTGTGTTGCATAGAGAATTGTGTGTTGTGTTTTGCAAAAAGTGTTTTATGAAATTGAAAACAGAGTCAAAGGCTGATAATCAGTGTCTGGTTTTGCAGATTTGGTGTGTGCTTCTGCTGTTTTAGTGTCAGCTTTGAGAAATTGTGTGACAAGGAAAGATTTTGTGTGTAAGCAATTGAAAAAAACTGTAACGCCCCCTGATTAAGGCATGATGATTCCACACATACAGAAAACCATCATATGCTGTTTGGGGAAGTTCCTTGTATTTCATTACCATGGCATATTTTAGAGTACCATAGTATTACCATCTGATAGCATCAAACCTGTGTGTGTGTGTGTGTGTGTGTGTGTGTGTGTGTGTGTGTGTGTGTGTGTGTGAGACCAGGTCAGCTGGATCCGATCATGTGTCGACTACTGTGGGAACGTCAGTCTCTCTCCCTTCCCGTTCAACAGTGAACTGTAAAATTATTTCCTTTGTTGCTGTTTTTCTAGGCAGGCGTCTTCGGTCCCCTGACTAGTGTGTGTCTTCATACAGTGTGTGTCTGTGCACATTCCTCACGCGAGACGCTCTCGAGATCTGAGTGCCATGAACCGCAGCAGAGAGCTGTGAGGAAAATGAAAGCCGTCCTGGGCTGGAGACCACACTGGTTTCGCCCCTCACAGATCCCACAGTAAAGCGCAGGCTCCTCGCCTCTCGCTCAAACACCGCGCTTGTGGTTTGGAGCTTGTCTTGTTTCCAGACGAGGCTTGTGGTGCATGTAAGTCATGCGAGGTCTTGTTCACTGGAGCACTTAAAGTGCCAAAATCCTGCGCTTCATCAGTAACTTTGTCTTGTTTTCTAGAGTAAAACTATCTAAACATCCTTAAAACCAGATCAGTTTGCATAAGAAGCAAGCTTTCAGATGTTATCCAGAATATCTTTAGATTTTTAGTAATCTAAAGTATAGTAATGCATTTGGTATCATGAACCAGATCTAAAACTAAAAACATAAAAATACTTTTTCATTACTTGAAATAAAATTAATCGTAACTGAAATAGAATGAAAACTTTTATTATTTCAGCTATTTATTCAGCTTTTATTTTCATATAGTTTAACTTGATGTACTAAAATAATTTCAACTAAAACTGAAATTAAAAAAAAAATTTTTAATTATATAGACGAATGAAGCAATAATGAAAATGACAAAAGCTCAACAAAACCGCTAAAACTTTAACTAAAATTAAAGGTTATTATAGTTAATTAAAACTATTTTATTTTATTATTTATTTATTATTTATGTTGTAATAACTAAAACTAAAAGTAAAATAAAATGTATTTTTAAAAAAACAATGACAAAACGCACAACATAATCACTTAAAATTTAACTAAAATGACATTGAAAATACAAAAATAAAAAAAGAATTAAAAATATTTATTTAAAAAAAGTAATAGTTAATAAAATAGCAATGTTGTGAACTAATTATACATTTTTAGAATTTTTAACATTATTTTTATCATTAACATACTTGTTTTTTTATTCATATTACATTAATGTTAATTTATACAACTTGATATGTTAAAGATGTATAAGTGTATGCATAAATTCCCATTATCTTGATTAATGAATGCTTTGAAAATATTGATACCTAATGCATTAATTAAACTTAACAAACCTTATTCTAAAGTGTTATAAAGAAATCTTGTTTTGCGTGATGTTTACATGCATAGTTTTAATAGTTAGGAATAGTTCACACAAAAAATGAAAATGTGCTCACCCTCAGTCCATCAGAGGTTAGGATGAGTTTGTTTCTTCATCAGATTTGGAGAAATGTGTTACTGCATCACTGTCTCATCAATGGATGCTCTGCAGTGAATGGGTGCCGTCAGAATGAGAGTCCAGCATTAAGACGGTTTTAACTAAAATATGAGTCCATAATCCATAATGACGCTTCCTCCAGTCAAAAAGTCTGTCTCGTGTTCAAAATCCAGCCACATATTTGTTTAGAGCTGTTTTGGCTTGTAAACAGTGCAGATTTCTCTCCTGATTCAGACAAGAACACCTTTTCACTGGAGGAAGCATTATTATGTATTATGGACTCGTATTTTAGTTAAAAACATCTTAATTCTGGATTTGTCTCAGCTTTTGTCTTCTCCAGATGTTAACTGATGGACTGGAGTGCTGTGGATTATTGTGATGTTTTTATCAGCTGTTTGGACTCTCATTCTGACGGCACCCATTCACTGCAGAGCATCCGTTGCTGAGACACTGATGGAATGACACATTTCTCCACATGTGTTCCAATGAAGAAACTCAGTTTTCATTTTTGGGTGAACTATTCCCCTAACTATGTAACTAATTCCTCTAGCAGACTGGCATTCACTCCCTGGTGCCCTCGGTTGGCATCTGTAATGCAGCTGACGTCGTTTTCCTCTCATAAGAGCCGCCACACCAGATTCCACAGAGACATAGCTTCTGTTGGCAGCAGCGTCTTTCCTCTTGCGGAGTGGAGTCTGACACACCTGGTAGCGTACAGTGTGTGTGTGTGTGTGTGTTTAAGAGTGTGTGGTTGTGAAGTACACCATGTCAACAAGTCATGATGGGCAGCAAAAGCCCACAGACACCCACTGAGAGCTCTGAACCGCCGCCAAAGCCAAACACAAAGAAATGAAATAACCGAAGCATCATTTCCTCTCTGCTGCTGCTGCACAGTTTCTCAAAGCCTCCTCCTCTGCCTCATGACTAACGCTGATTTATTTTTTATATTTACTGAGCTCAGCTCATCCAAAAATGAGAAACTGTCATAATTTCGTTTAAAACTTTTCGTTCCTCTGTGAAACACAAAAGAAGACGTTTAGCAGAATGTTCATGCTGCTCTCTTCTAAACAGTAAAAGTGCTGACAGGGATTTTTACTGCATCAAAAAGGGAAGCAAGCATCATAAAATAGTCCATGCTACTTATACATTATATTCAAAGTGGATTCATATGATGCTCTCGACGAAGAAATGGACTGAAATTTAAGTCATTGTTCACTAATAACCTTCTTTGCAATCGCTGATAAATGTTGCATTCATCATACAACCCAGGTAACGAATTTAGGTTATACAAACATTGTGGGAACTTGGCATCTGCGCTTGGCAGATGCTTTAATAAACTTACATTTCATTCAGGTATGCATTTGATCAGTTCATGCATTCCCTGGGAAATGAATGGCCTCGTTGGAAATACACGCAACCTACATTTTTGCAAAAAACATGCCTACACATGCAATTCACTGCAGTTTTATACAAGTGGCAGTAAAACACAGTTCCTTGCTCAATACTATGAGCTCAAAACACTTTTACCAAATGCATGATTTGTAAATGAATACATTTTAATGTTTGCATCACATAACTAGCTCCATATGTACAGCTTTTCTGGTGTAAACTTGCTCAGTAGCGCACCCGGTACAGCTAAAATTGCATGGTTGCAAATGTGTTTTTATCTCACATTTGTTTTCTTTAACAGCATCGATTCGTTTTAAAGTTGTTGGTATGTTATTTTCAAACACGATACAGCATTAACCTTTTAGCGCCACCCACCAGATATTTCATTACTGAACCGCCGCGATACAAACGACAATCAATGCAATAAAACGTTGTCAGATTCATGTTTACAGGATTCAGATCAAACTGAAGGTGCTTTTAACGCCACTGGCTGGACATTTCACTTTTAAAAGTGTAACGAAATGTGCAAGAAGCAACGTAATATCATTTCACGGGCATGTTTTTCCAATGAGCCTGAGTTGGAAATGAACTGTGGAGTTGCTATCAGTATTGATATACTATTATAGTTTTTGCTAATTTTATGAGATTTTATTTGTATATTTTTATTTTCATTTATGTTAAATTGTTAGCAATTTTGTTGTGTTTTTTACATTTTTCTTAGTATTTCATATATTTTTTAAATATTGTTTGTAAGTTTTAGGTTTTGTTTTATTTTATTTTAGTCATTTTAGTATGTTGACTTAAACTGAACAAAAATGAGAAAAGTTGCCACAGCAATTACACTGTAAAAAAAAAAAAAAAAAAGTTGAGCAAACTTAAAATTTTAAGGCAACAAGCTTCAGGAGATTTTTGAGTTTTCTCAACTTATTTTTTAGGAAAGTTTTGAGTTTTCTCAACTTTTTGTAAAACTGAAAACAACAAGTTGAGAAAACTCAAAAAATACTTTAGATTTTTTTACAGTGTAGCTGAAATAAAATAAGTTTCAGTATTGATATATTTTATTTTATTCAGTTTATTATTAAACATTCAGATGATATTTGGGTGAGTAAATGCAGACAGAATAATCTTTTTCTTTTTCTTTTTTCTTTTTCTGGTTGAACAATTCCTTTAAGTGAACTTAATGAGACCGCACATGTTAATATTTGTCTTTTTCTGATTTAATATGCATCGATCTGACTTGTGCCGCTGTAATGTAGTGTTCTTCATCCGGCCCTGAAGCACAATGACGACAATGAAAATACTGTAATCAAGTCAAATAGTGTACTCATCAACACTGTCAGGACGTCTGAGGACATTAATGATGCCTCTAAAACACGTGATCCACATCACACTGACAGAACCCTCATTATTAGCTGTTGGAATCTATATTCTGTCTATATTATGTGAATTGTTGAAAATACGTCATGCAGCTTCATTTTTTATTTGATTTTCCTCCCTATCTGTCACCATAGATACAAGAAGACCTGTTGCAATTATTGATAAATTGTATGATTATGATTATTTGATATAATCGCAATTATTTGAGATAACCACAATAATTGTGCAGTATAGCTGACTAAAACTAAAACCATAAAAATGTAATTACTTGAAATAAAATAAATGTTAACAGAAATGAAATAAAATATAAAAACAAACTTGAAACTGATATTTATTTCAGGTACTTAACACAGCAATATTTCTCATTTTGTATAACTTAAAAGTGAATAATTAATAAAAATTAATAAAAAACAACAAATGCTAATATAAATGGTAAAAATACGACAAAGTTATTCAAACTTCTACTAAAATTAACATTAAAGCTATTAATAACATTATTAATATTTTTATAAATTTTATTGAATTTAAATGTCTATATAAATATCTGTATAATTTTAAATGTGTAAAACTGAAAAGAAAAAAATTAAAGCCAAGTAATAATATTTCTATAAAAATCAAATAAAAATGGCATTAATTAAAATAATAAAATAAATAAATTATTCACACTCAGGTTTTTAATTTAAGACTCGCCAATTGCCAAATGCAAGTACGTTTGTCTGTGCAAAATTATAAATAAATATTTGCATTAAATATTTTATTCCATCAGAATACACAGCTACTTTTGAATGACTGTTGATGGAGAAAGATGGGGGGGGGTGCCTGTATTTTTGACCATGATAACTAGTGAAATGTAATTTTCAATTTTTTTTATTTTTTTATTTTTTGTCAAAATTTTATTTATAATTATATATGTTTGTTTATTTATTAAAAAGTAAATTTTTATAATTAGTTAGAAATATATATATATATATATATATATATATATATATATATATATATATATATATATATATATATATATTCTTTTTTATTAACTTTTTATTAGTTAAATAGTTTTTATTTATTAAATAAATTGTGACCCTGCAGCACAGCAGCAGTCATAAGCAGCACAGCTATATTTGTAGCAATAGCCAACAATACATTGTATGGGTCAAAATTATACATTTTTCCTTTATGGCAAAAATCATTAGGATATTAATTAAAGATCATGTCCAGTGAAGATATTTTGCACATTTCCTACCGTAAATATATCAAAAATATTTTTGATTAGTAATATGCATTGCTCAGAACTTCATTTGAACAACTTTAAAGATGATTTTCTCAATATTGTGATATTGTCCTATCATAACAAGCCATACGTCAATGAAATGCTTATTTATTTCTTAATCTTAATTTCAAAAAATGTACCCTTATGTGGTCCAAGGTCACAATTAATATATATTATAATAGAAATATACATAGTTTAGTTTTATTTATTTATTTTTATAATTTATTTATTTATTTATTTATGTCAAAATTATGGCACAAAAGAAACATTTATGGCTGGTAAATGTTCTCAGTTCACCTGCCCTTTTTAAGCCTGCATGTACTGTACAAAAACACACATTTCTAGCGTATGTGACGGTGTGTTTTGTAGCGTCTGTCTGTCTGGGGCATTTCACACGTCTTCAGCCGCTATACGTTGACAGTTCACTGAAAACCTCAGAGAGATTCTGGACGCTCTGAATCCATCCGTCTGTGTCCCGCTGTCCCAAATCCTTACGATCCGTGCCAGCGTTGAGTAGCAACAGCCTGCGATCGGATCCGGCCTCTGCCGAGAAACTCAGTAGGATGAAGAATTTGTTTTTGACACAAGAGGAGCTGATATGGATGATATACTGAATATTGTTTTTGTTCAAGCAAACTGTTGATTTCAGAGATTTTCAGGTGTTTTTTGATGTTAGAGGAATGGTGTCGTTTGATCCCATACAGCAAAAGATGTATTTTTTAGATATATATCAAAATATATATACGTAAAAATATATTTTCTGCTGATATATTTTTAGTATGTTTTTGAAAATATTTTAAAAATATAAATAAATTTTATAAGCATTTACATTTGAGATATTTTGCCCTCCATATATTTCAGTCCAAGAAAATACATTCACTTCATGGTTTAGTTAACTATAACTAAAACTAAAACCATAAAAGAAAAGAAAATTGAAAAAATAATAATAATAATGAAATAAAATAAATGTTAACTGAAATAAAATAATATATAAAACACAATTTTATTTCACCTTGTTGACAAGATTTCACATTTTCATGTACTTTAACTTTTAAAACTTTAAAGAAAAATATTATATATATGTGTGTATATATATATATGTATATATATAAACAGCAGAAACTAATAAAAATTATAAAAACACAACAAAATTACTAAAAGATTAACTAAAATTAACATGAAAGCAGAAAATATTTTTTTAAAAATGAATTCAAAATATTAACAAACAACAAAAACTGATAAAAATGTCAAAAACTCACAAAAAATACAAAAACTTTAAAATTTAAATTTAATTCAACATTAACAAAACCTATAATATTATCTTAATCATGCTAAAATAACACTATGTCATATTTGAAGAAAAACTTGTCTATAGGTGAACATATAACATGTAGTCTGTAATGTAGGCTGTTTTTGGAAGTGTATTTTAAAATTGGAAATATATTTTCTTGCCACTGAAGTACGTTTTTAAATATATTTTGGTATATGAAGGTTGAAACTAAATATTATTTAAATTGAAAATATATATTTCAGTGAGCTTCATATTTTTAGCTTATATTTAAAATATATTTTGGCCATAAAAAGTCTATTTTTTGCTGTATGTGATCCTCCTCAGTTTGTAGATCCAAACAGGCCAGACGTGCGACTCAGATCAGCGCTGATGTTCTTCTCGTCGCTGATGGACGTGTGAGAGCAGACCTCAGATCAGCGGGTCGAGGCCGAACGTCTGGCCCTGAAACGCCCCGTAAATCAGAAGCAGGTGACAGAAACTCGTGGCGCTGGAGCGTCAGGTTTCAGAGCGGTCTGCTCCTCCCGCTCGTCTTCCTCTGTCTGCGTCCACATGTTTGCTCAGAGCGAGAGGCGTCTGGATATCAGCGTTCCCGCGTGTTTGCGTGTGAGCTGATGTTCTGGCACCTCCACCTTTTGCTTTCCAGTAAATGCATCTGGACATCCTTAAAACAACTTGAGACGATTATTTACAATTTTTCTTTTTTACTTCTGTGTTGTGACGTATATTCAAGTGTGATGGATTCAAAACAGAAAAAACCTTAGGACGGGAACTTGGTTCCAGTTATTTTGGTGTCATTAATAGACAATTATAGTTTTAGTTAATATTTTGCATTAGATTGTGTTATTTCATTTCTTTGTTCACTTTAATTTTAGTAAAGTTTTGGTAATTTTGTTGCATGTTTTTTATTTTTTTATTTTTTCTCATTTTTTATTTAATTTTAAATGTCTATATAATGTTAAGACTAAGATAGACTAAATGAAAGGTTAATGGTTTTAAAATGATAAAAACACAACAAAATTACTAAAAGATTAACTAAAATTAACATGAAAGCAGAAAATATTTAAAAAAAATATTTGTTAAAAATATTTATAAATTAAATTTTTAAATAGCTAAATATTATATACAGTGTATATATATATATATATATATATATATATATGATAAAAATGCATAACAACATTTTTTTTTTAATTATTGAAAACTAAAAATATAAAACAAAACTACACATTTTTTAAATGTTTCATTTCATTATTTATTTCAAGTAAATAAATTATATTTAGTTTAGTTTATTTATTTTAAGTCCTGCATATCCGTCACCAGAGAGAAAATTGTCTTTTTGCTGGAAGATCCTGTTATGAAATTTTAATTAAGCATTACGAGGCCAAAACATTGTTTAAAAAAGAAATGTGCATGAATAAATAGTTCACAGTAAGATCCATAGCATGCATTTAGAAAACAGGTTAATTTTCATTTATTGAAAAACAAGAATTTTTTTCTTCGTCTGAGCTGTTGTTGTTATTTTCCCTCAATATTTCCCTCATTTTCCAGCTCTTGCATTGCCAACATATTTCCCTGGTATTCTCAGGCAGGAATTCCTCAGAATATTTGTCCATATCAAGTTGCTGTGTTCATGTGTAAACTGCAGCAGAGCATGCGTATGACAGAATTACAGCACAAGACTGATGGGTCAGTGATCAGTGAAGCGTGAGCTCAGTCGCTCCGCTGACGTCACTGTGTCGAGCCGTTTCCATTCACTCGCTCTGCGATCATCAGCTCGTCTGTCTGCGAGGATCATTAGTGAAAACACCATCAGGACGGCCGGTGAAGCTCTGTGCTGCTGCTGATGCTCTGAAACCGTTGCATCAAACACCGCAAATTATTCATAAAGTAGTTGAATTACGGGCATGCTACTCACTGAAAGAGTTTTCAGACAGATTCAGTCTGACTCAAGTGTTTTCATTGGTCTCTTTGTCATTTATACTCATTTACTGGAACTATTATCAATCATTTTCGCTGTTTAAAATGAGGCCAAAAGGGAACAGAAATATTAGATGAAACGCCACAAAAATAAGAAATTAAATAAATTAACTTAAGTGTGTTTGTCATTTATATTTGTGTATATATATATATATATATATATATTTCTATTTATCTTTTACTAATTAAATCTATATATTTTTTTAATCACTAATATTATTTATTTTTAAAATGTTATTAGCATTATTTCAGTTATAGTTTTAGTCATTTTAGTACTTCAGCATAAATTTATTTTATTTCAGTTTTCTGCCAGAGCAACATTTCTAATTTTCATTTAAGTTTTTCAAGTGTTATTTTTATTTATTTATATCTCATTTTATTCAGCTTTATTTCAATTAAGGAAATTATTATTTATAGTTTTAGTTAACAGTTACAATATGTATCCTCATTGTATCAACCCAATGATTAGATGCATGAAATAAAAATTAGTTATTATTATTATAAATATGCATAAATATTAAAATATATATTTAAAATAAATAAAATAAATTTTAGAATAAATAAAATTGACAAAAGCACACAACAAAATTAATAAAAAATGAAACAAAAATTTTAAAAAAAAAATCTAAAAATAAAAGCTCATTTAAGATATGAATCAAAGGTGTAAATGATACTACGTCTGCTGTTGTGTGCAGGATCTGTGCGGTCATCACTCGTGCGATACTCTCGGTATGGCTGATGTGGGAACCGTGTGTTCACCGGAGCGGAGCTGCGCAATCATCGAGGACGACGGGCTTCACGCTGCCTTCACCGTGGCACATGAGATCGGTACACACACACACACACACACACACACACACACACACGTACACAAACAAACACACACACACACACACACACACACACACAAACACACACAAACACACACACACACTCTCACGCACACACATACACACACACACGCACACACACTCTCACGCACACACACGCACACATGTGCTGATGACATCACTTCCTGTGTGTGTCTCAGGGCACCTGCTGGGTCTGTCCCATGATGACTCTAAGTTCTGTGAGGAGCGATACGGTTCCACTGAAGACAAGCGGCTGATGTCTTCCATCCTAACCTCCATCGATGCTTCCAAACCCTGGAGCCGCTGCACCTCTGCCACCATCACGGACTTCTTCGACGACGGAAACGGTGAGAAACAGTCACGCTTACACATGAACTCAACCGGGTTTTTAATTCAGGTCGTTGCAGCTCAAAATGACTGAATTTGATGTTGCATTCTCAAAAATTGTTATAAGTGTATAGTTATATGTATGGTTATATGGCTAATATTAATCTGATAGGATCATATCTGAGATTTCATGGATCTGTTTTATAATACTGCTTGTTTCTTTGGAACAAGGCACATTAAATTAGTAAAATGGGATGAAATTTATATATTTAAAATTTATATTACTTTTTTAGTAATTTGTTTGAGTAATTTAAAAAATCGAAATAGTTCTAATTTATTTTGATTTTAGAATTTTAATTTTAGTTTTATTTTCGGTTTTAGTTGTACTATTATATAATATATGTATATTATATATATATATATATATACACTATTATTATTATTATTATTAATATCTTCTTTTCTTTTTGTTATTAGTATTTTTTAATAAGATTTTATATATATATATATATATATATATATATATATATATATATATATATATATATATATATATATATATATATATATATATATATATATATATATATATATATATATATATATATAAATTAGTAATTTTGTTATATGCTTTGTTTATTTTTTATTTATAAATTTATTTTAATTTACTGTCACAGGTAATGTGGTGTTTCGTTGATTATTGTCTCAGCTTATTTGTCTAATTACGTAAACAGAAGCAAAACATAGGTGTTTTGTCACAGTATTACGACTTTTTGCTTTTGAAAACCAACATAGAAAAACTGTTCATTGACTGTTTGGGGGGGGATCCTATAATTAATAAATTAATTAATTAATCAACTTAATTATGCAACCATGTTTTGATCTAAGATTAAATTTTTTTAAAAGAAATTGATACTTTTATTAATCAAGGATGCATTAAATTGATCAAAAGTGCCAGTAAAGACATTTATAATGTTAGAAAACAGGGACGTGCACAGGGGGGTTGCTCAGGTTGCCCGGGCAACTGCCCATATACCCTTCTCGACTCACGTTGCCCTTCCGAGGTGGAAAAAAATAAATAAAAAAATCGTACAATGGATGCAGAATTTCACGTAAGCCTAGATAAAAAAAAAAAAAAAAAAAAAAAAAACGCAAAGCCTCATTCACTTCCATATTCGGGAAAGTGAGTCAGTAGGGGAAGGGCAAACTCTGTTTACGTGGCTGCAGCGCTGCACGCGACCGGCACCTGAGCTGAGCCTGCATGAGCGGCACTAGGAGATTGTCGCGGTTGTCGGGTGAGACGACTTAACGTTGTCGGAAAGGTATCACCAGTGATGGGAATAACGGCGTTATAAATAAACGGCGTTATTTAATTTTTCAGTTCATCTGAATGGATGCGCAGTGTAGCTGTATTTGACGTGCCGTAAACTCTAGTGTGAAGCGCACGACTCGCCGTCGCTTTCTCTCACATACACGCACACAAAGAAAGATACAGAGCAAGAGAGTCTTTCATAACATGCAGAATTGACGCGCTACATGTAAACGATACTCTTTGTTGTATTTTCCTGTCAAAATAACGGAGTTCCTTTGGAATTCTTCAGCTTTTAAGAACTACCGGTTTCTCTGGTAGTGGGCGGAGCTAATGCGCAAACGACAATCTCATTGGCTGGCGCTCACCTATTATCGTTTTGATTTCAGCAAATCAATTCGAGCAAACGCAGACAACGTGGTTAATATTCATGAACCCAGCAGCTCATTAATCCTTAGTGCGTTTTATATTGATGACAAATATGCATTCATACTTGGTTATTCTAATTACTAAAGTTCTATCATCATATAATATTAAATTATCATAATATTATATTATAATGCTTGACTGACTGATACTAAGTGTCAGTAGATAAATAGTGTAGGATAATGTACAATGTTTCATAATAATAATTTATTCTTTTTAGTGTCCATTTCATTAATTTAACATATTTAATATTGGGGGCATCCAAACTTATTTGACATTTGAACATTTTTTAAAAAGTAACGCAATAATTACTTTCCCTGGTAATTAGTTACTTTTATAATGATGTAACTCAATTACTAACTCAGTTACTATTTGTGAGAAGTAACTAGTAACTATAACTAATTACTTTTTTAAAGTAACATGCCCAACACTGGGTATAACAAACGGAAATTTTGCATGTTTAGTATGTAAATTTGGAGAAACCTATCAGTGACTTGATAGGGTATTGTTAGGGATATTGATGTAGGGATTTTCATGACTCAAGTCAGGATTTTCTATGTTATTATTAGTAGTAGTTAAGGTAGTAGTTAAGGTGATTTAGTGCTGTATTTCAGTGTTTTACTACTTTGTGTATATATATTTTAATAAAGACCCTGTTATTCTCAGTCCTTCATATAGCCTGTGAGTTGTTGTTTTTTTTTTTGGGGGGGGGGGGGGGGGGGGTGTTGCCCTTTTTTTAGGTCAGAGCAACTGCCCCTCAAAATTCCTGTGCACGTCCCTGTTAGAAAATATTTATATTTCCAATAAATGCTGTTCTTTTGAACTTTCTATTCATCTGTGAATCCTGAAAAATAAAATGCATCACAGTTTCCACAAAAATATTGTGCAGCACAACTGTTTTCAACATTGATAATAATCAGAAATGTTTCTCGAGCAGTAAATCAGTATATTAGAATGATTTCTGAAGATCATGTGACTCTGAAGACTGCAGTAATGATGCTGAAAATTCAGCTGCGCATCACAGAAATAAATTACAGTTTAACACATATTCACATAGAAAACAGCTGTTTTAAATTGTAATAATATTTCACTGTTTTTACTGTATTTTTGATCAAATAAATGCAGCCTTGCTGAGCAGAAGAGACTGCTTTCACAAACATTAAAGAATCCTAATTATTTGACAGTTTTATAATGCACAGCTCTATAATGTTGCTGTGGTGTGTGTAGCGGAGTGTCTGCTGGACGCTCCTCGAATGCCTCTCTTGGGTCCGGAGGAGCTGCCGGGTCAGAGTTACGATGCGGTCCAGCAGTGCCGCCTGGCCTTCGGGCCGGAGTACACCGTGTGTCCCGGGATGGACGTGTGCGCGCGTCTCTGGTGCGCCGTCATCAGGAAGGGACAGATGGTGTGTCTGACCAAGAAGCTCCCGGCCGTGGAGGGAACGCCGTGTGGGAAGGGCCGGATCTGTCTGCAGGGCAAATGTGTGGACAAAACCCGAAAACGACACTACTCGGTAAGAGCAGAGATTCAAGCTGACGGGAAATTAGCAGTTGATGTGTTTGTCTTCATAATCTTTCATTGAAATGCCCAGGCCTGGTCCGAGGGGTGCTACAGGGTTCTAAGCACCCTCGAACGAAATCAACAGCACCCTCAGTTAAAGCTGCACTGCAATATTTTCCTCCCTAGTATTTATGTCTTGTTTTCTAGTATAAATATCTAAAAAATCTTGAATCAGGATGCATTTACTTGACAGGTAATGTCTTGTTTTCAGAAAATATTATTCAGATTAAGTTAGTTTTTACTTAAAACAAGTAAAAATATCTGCCAATGGAGTAAGAAAAATAATCTTAATTCAAAGGCTAAACAATTATTTTTCTTACCCCACTGGCAGATATTTGTACTTGTTTTAAGCAAAAACTAACTAAATTTGTTGTTTTTTTCCCCAGAAAACAAGACATAATATCTTTAGACATTTTATTTGTCAAGTAAATGCATCTTAATTCCAGGATTTTTAGATATTTATAATATCTTAAGTAGTGCTGTCAAACGATTAATTGCGATTAATCGCATACAAAATAAAAGTTTTTGTTTGAATAATAATTTGTGTGTTCTGTGTATATTTATTATGTATATATAAATACACACACATACAATATATATTTTGAAAATATTTATATATTTATATATATATTTATTTATTTATTTATTTATTATTATTTATGAATATATGTCTATATTCATATAATTTATATTAGAAATAAGTATATTTAATATGTAAACATAGCATATTTTTCTGAAATATATATATTCATGCATGTGTGTGTATTTATATATACATAATTAATATACACAGCACACATACATGTATTATGTCAACTAAAACTTTTACTTTGGAATGCGATTAATCGCGATTAATCATTTGACATTTGACGATTAATCAAGTTCAACTTTACAGATTTCACTCTGACTCAAGCACATTATGTAATTAAAGCAGACTGCAAACTGCATTTCATGTTGACTAGTTTAATTTCCATGCTGGTTTATGTTGATCAGTGATGATTTTGAGGCAGTCCAGTGTTATTTTGGTACTTTTTAAATATACTATTATCATTTTTATTAATATTTTGAATTTATTTTTATTAAATTAATTTTTAGTCATTTTGTTCTGTGCTTTTGCCATTTTTATTAGGTTTTTTTTTATTTTTAATTTATTTATTTTTTTTATAAATATTTGTAAGTAGTTCAGATTTATTTTTAATTCAGTTTTTGGTTGTTTTATTTCATTTTCAGTTTTGTTTCAGTTCATAATTTTCCGAATTGCATTTTGTGTTGACTAGTTACACAAAAGAGACAGTAATTGGTAAGAGCAGAGATTCAAGCTGACGGGAAATTAACAAATGACATGTTTGTCTTCATAATCTTTCATCCATGCTTTTTGGGTAATGTCTTGGTCCCAAAAATCACGATTTTTTTAAATTTTGATCCGTTTCACTCTGAATCAAGCACGTTATGTTACTAAAGCAGACTGCAGATTGCATTTCATGCTGGTTTGTTGATCAGTGATGATTTTGAGCTTTTTGAACTTTTTGATGATATTCTAATTATATGACCAGCACCTGTGTGTGTATATATATATATATATATATATATATAGCTAAAATATTATGATATTTTTGTAAAAATTATATCAATATTATATTTCAAAATATTATGTATGTCATAATTTGAATTCATTTACTGAATTATTTTTTATTAATATTTTTAATTTATTAAAGTTTTATCAATATTATATATTGATTTTATTTTCATTTTATTTTCATTTTAAGGCATATATTTTTTGTCATTTTGCTAGTTCTTGTTGTTTAAAAAAAAAACTTTTTTATTTTTTTTTATTTAAATTTATTTCAGTAAGTTGCTTAGAAAACATTTAAAATTTCACTTAGTTTAAATTTTTCATCTAATATTTTATTTTTATTTATTTCAATGTTTTTAATAGTTGTAGTTAATTAACAATCCTGTGCTGGTCATAGTCATCCTGTCGTCCAGCCTGCTCTTTCTGAGGAAGCTGGTGAACTGAGGACGTTAGAGACGTTTGTCCTGTGGTGTATTTAAATAACTTGCTCGCGTTTGTTTGTCCATCTGAACCGCACCCATGTTCATCTGGTTTGCAGTGTTTCTCTGGGCTTCACGTGATCAGCCTCTCTCACCGCTGACTCCTTCACATAATAAACATCAGATCTCCTTTCAGAGCGGTTTCTCCGGCTCCGAGGAGCGTGTCAGCGGCTCCTGAACATCTCTCATCATCTTCTCTAAGACTCCTGCGCTCCTTCAAACACTTCCATCAATCTCTCTCTCTGCTGCTTTCTCTCTCACTTCATCATATTCATTCCTCTTCAACCTTTCAGCACAACCTTTTCAGATGTTCACCTTCACAATAGCATCACTAGTGCTTCGGGGTCGGTAGGATTTTTAATGTTTCTGGAGTAAGTCTCTTCTGCTCACCAAGGCTGCATTTATTTGATCAAAAATACAGTAAAAATATGAAATATTATTACAAATTAAAATAGCTGTTTTCTGTGTGAATATCTGTTAAACTGTAATTTATTTCTGTGATGCGCAGCTGTATTTTCAGCATCATTACTGCAGTCTTCAGTGTCACATGATCCTTCAGAAATCATTTTAATATGCAAACAATGCTAATTATTAAAGAATATATATATATATATATATATATATATATATATATATATATATATATATATATATATATATATATATACATATAACATTTCAGAATTTAATAAAATTATAAAAAATATTATCAATTATTATTAATTATTAAATGTAATATAATATAATATAATATAATATAATATAATATAATATAATATAATATAATATAATATAATATAATATAATATAATATAATATAATACAATACAATACAATACAATACAATACAATACACAAAATCTAACAAAAATCGTCCCTGATTTGGAAAATGCTGATTTGGAAAAACTAAAAAGTTGTAAAGTTTTCTTTTACAGTGTTTGAGTTAGAAAACAGTCATTTAAACTACATTCATAAAATAAAAACATGATCCTTCAGAAATCATTCTAATATGCTGATTTGCTGCTCGAGAAACATTTCTGATTATTATCAATGTTGAAAACAGCTGCGCTGCACAATATTTTTGTTGAAACTGTGATGCATTTTATTTTTCAGGATTCACAGATTAATAGAAAGTTCAAACGAACAGTTCTATTTGAAATAGAATTTTTTCTAACATTATAAATGTCTTTACTGACACTTTCGATCAATTTAATGCATCCTTGATGAATAAAAGTATTATTTTCTTTAAAAAATAAAATAAAATAAAATCTTACTGACCCCAAACTGGCATTTTATTATTTATATTTAGCACAGTTTTTGTGATTCGGCACAGCTGTGGAGGACAGACGTTCAGAACATTTTGTTGCCATTATGTTATGAAAAACGTTATTTCTGAATGTTCTATGAAGAATCAAAATATCTAGCTTTTTGAATGTTTCAAAAATGTTTATTCTTGGTGATGCAAACGTTACGGGAACGTTCCATTGTATCGTTTTGCAAACATTATTGGAATGTTACTTTTGAATGTTCTCTGAACGTTTTGCAACAAGTAACATTTAAAAATGCTACATGAACGTCCAACGAACATTCAAGAACAAACGTTCCATTAGTGATGTGTAAACAACATTTTTGTGCTAACATTTTGAGAACATTATTAAAGACCAGATAACGTTGAATGAACGTTCTATTAACGTTACTGTTCATAACTTTCCAGAAGGTTCCTGTCATCAGCTCAGAGCATCAGACATGTGAATCTGAATCTCCTAACACTATTATCCTCATGTGTCTCGCTGTTCTGACTTAACTAGATTAGAATCAAACACATTTAACCAGCAGGAATTTCCCATCCTCTCGTCTGGCTGGTATTTTTATCCGCGTCTTAGAGGTCAGTAAGTGTTTTAGAGGCGATGAAGAATGTTGCTCTTGTTTGGGCGTCTCTTCATGCATGTGTGTTTGTTTGTGTGTCTCTCTCTCTCTTACACACACCCTTCCTCTCGTTGAATGTCCAGCGTTCAGGTCTCGCGCTCATTTTTGGCTCGGAGCTTGTTTATTGCGGGTCGGTGAATGACACACACCTTCACATAAAACACTCTACTTCTTATAGATTACAGGATCTCCAGCGGGAGCTCCTGACAGTATCTAGTGTTTCTAGCCATTTGTGTTTAGGTATAAAGTTCTGTCTTAGAGACAGAACCACAGTTGCCAAGTCCACATATTTTATGCGACTTTGGGCTTCTTTTTTTTTTTTTGCAAAGTTGTGTTAAAAAATCACGGGTTGCGGTTTTTGGGCTTCTTTTTTAAAAAATATGGTTGCTTGTTAGGAAAACCTGACAAGTAACTTAGTTTCTTTACATTTATGGTCGATGTTTGTTTCCAGTATATTGTTGACACTGTTATTTAACAAAAAAAAATCAGTACAATATGCATTGAATTGGACGAATAACCTGTTCAATCGATCACAGAGAGCCTACATAGTTTGTGCAATTACATTTATTTAAATTGAACGTTAAAAGATTGATCAGGTTCTATTCTGTAATATTAATATAAGTCATACACTGTCAGAATAAAAAGGTTGCATTTTATGTGAGCATTAACCATGGTTTTACTAAAGTGCCCATAGTTCAATTATAGTATTTGAAGATGTCCATGGTTACCACAGTAAACATATTTTAACCATGTGTAAACAAAAATATAACCTAATAAGTTGCAATTAAGGCATATTGAATGTTAAAATGCATTTCAAATATAAAGTTAAGTAGGTATCATTACCCATTTTACTCTTAGTAATTTAATAATTGAATAAATTTCATAAGTTTAGAAGAATCGTATCGGTATCGGTATTGGTATTGGTATCGGCATCGGTATCGGTACCGATATCGCCGATACTGGCCTTTAAAAGCATCGGTATCGTATCGAAAACAAAATAAGCCGTATCGCCCATCCCTCGTGGCTATATTAAAGCTCCCCCTCAGTGCTTTTGTTTTGTTTTATTCTCCTTTTCCATCTCCATAACTAGCATAACTCCATAACTGTGCCCTCCCGCTTTGTTGCAATTTGATGATTTTTGTAAAATAACTTCTGTTTTTGCTCTTGAAACTCCGAGTGCTTTCAGTTTACTATGTTGCAGGCTCATTCACTGATAATAAACATATTTGTGTTTATAGAGTTCCATTATGCAGAGACGGACAGTAACTAAGTACATTTACTTGAGTATTGTACTTAAGTACACTTTTTGAGTATCTGTACTTTACTTGAGTATTATTTTTTCTGGAAACTTATGACTTTAACTTCACTACATTTGAAAGAAAAATATTGTACTTTTCACTCCACTACATTTCTATCAAGGTCCTTGAAGTAGAAAGTCATTATTATGTAGCTGCTTTGAAAGTCAGTGGGTGATTTTTTTATTTTTTTTTCTTCTCCAAAACATGACTTTCTTTTTTTCAGACAGTTTATCAGTAATCTCTTTTGTAGGGCTCATGAAGTGATTGATGTAGCTTTGAGTCCAAGACAAATTTCCTGCAAAGTACAATAAAGTATAACTCTAACTCTTATCATCGCGAGTTGGACAGAACTTGTGGAGAATTTTGGAAGAAGCTAGGACTCTTACAAGGGTTACATTGCAAAAAATATTTTCTTGCTTAGTATTTATGTCTTGTTTTCTAGTATAAATATAAAAAAATTCTTGAATCGGGATGCATTTACTTGACAGATATTTTGTCATGTTTTCTGAAAATATTATTCAATTTTTGACATTTTATCATAAATAAAATGTCAGTGTGTTTTCTGCTCTTCATTAATCGATGTCTGATGATCTCTGTCCGCTCGCAGACGTCGAATCACGGCAGCTGGAGCTCCTGGGGTCCGTGGGGTTCGTGTTCTCGCTCGTGTGGCGGTGGTGTCCAGTTTGCACATCGTCTCTGTAATAACCCTCCTCCCCGAAACAACGGCCGCTACTGCACCGGGAAGAGAGCCGTGTACCGCTCCTGCAGCGTCACACCGTGCCCTTCAGCCGGTGAGCGTCAAACACACACACATGCACATATAATGCATGCTCACAGAAGAAAACACATAATGCACTGTGAACTAACTAACAATGCACAACTGTATTTAAATTAACTAACATTAATAAATAATGTAATAAATTTATTGTCCATTGTTTGTTCATGTTAGTTAATACGTTAACGAACATTACCTAATGGAACCGTATTGTAAAGTGTTACCAATAAATTAAAGCTAAATATTAATATTAAGAAAACTAAAACTAACAAACAAGAGGAAAGCACAAGACAAAATTACTAAAACTAAAATGAAAATGAAAAATATAAAATAAAAGCTAATTCAAACTATTAATAAATACCATACTAATTATATATAACTAGTATACTAATTATATATAAATAATACTAAAGTAGCACTGACTCAAACACAATATTAATGACAGTCATGGCACATTAATTCAGAAAAACCTAATATAAATAAAATATAAAAATATGAAAATAATCACAGAAATGGTAGCCAAAAAATAATAATAACATTAATAATAATAATTTATTTAATATTATTGCCATTGTTGTTGTTACAGTTAATAATAATTCAAGCTAAAAATATATAAATAAATATAATATAATAAAATGTATTTCCTTTACTCTTTAAATTATCGTGAGCTTGTGAAAACATCATCTATAATAATTATAAAGAGTTCGCTCCCGAAACCAGCTCAAGACCAGCAAACTCTCTTAGACCGGTTTAAGCAGAGGATTTTAACACATTTTGTGTCAACTACACAAATATGTTCATATTTTTAATTACACTGCAAAAAATGCTTTTCTTACTTGGATATTTTTGTCTTGTTTCAGCCCAGATATCTGAAAATTCTTAAATCAAATAGTATTTTCTAGACAAGTAAAAATTATTGTATTGTTTTCAGAAAATTCAAAATTAAGTGAGTTTTTGCTTGAAACATGAAAAATAATCTGCCAATGGGGTTAACAAAATAATCTTGCTTTCTGTGTGAAATAAGATTATTTTGCTTGTTCCATGCAAAAACTCACTTAATTTTGACTTTTTCTGAAAACAATACAATAATTTTTACTTGTCTAGAAAATACTTCTTGATTTAAGAATGTTAAGATATCTTGGCTGGAAACGAGACAAAGAACCTACGTAAGAAAAGCATTTTTTGCCGTGTAAATACTGTATTAAGAACAGCAGCAAACATTAGCTCAGTTTGTGCATGGAATATATTTGCTCTCATTCGTCTGCGTTAGGTAAGAGTTTCCGTCAGGAGCAGTGTGAGCTGCGTAACGGCCCTCAGACGGACCCTAAAGGAGTGAAGACCTTCGTGGAATGGGTGCCTAAGTTTGCCGGCGTGCTTCCCAAAGACATGTGCAAACTCACCTGCAGGGCCAAAGGGACGGGATACTACGTCGTGTTCTCGCAGCGGGTGAGGGAGTCACTTACAAACCGACTCCACATACTGAAAGATGTACATCCTTTCAACATGATATTATAGAAATGCCATACTGCTCTTTGAAGTGTCACATGGTGCTTCAAACCCAGCGAACAGGAAGCGTTCTCAGAACTAGGTTCTCTAAAAGTTGTGAACAGTATTATCTTACAGTTACGTTAATAGAAGTTAACTGGTTTTTAATAATATTCTCAAATGTTAGCACAAAAACATTGTTTACACATTGTTAGTTTTTTTTTTTAAACAATTCAGTTGGACATTTGTGTAACATTTTTTAAATGTATCTACTTGTTTCGGAACGTTCAGAGAACATTTGAAAGTAACATTCCAATAATGTTTGCAAAATGATATAATGGAACATTCCCTTAACATTTGCATAACGTTTTAAATTTAGGCATTTAGCAGACGCTTTTATTATTAGGACAAAGAAAAGAGCAATGATATGTAAGTGCTGTTATAAGTCTCAGTTAGCCTAACGCAGTACACATAGCAAAGTTGTTGTTTTATAGTAAATAAAAAGAAAACAAGTAGATAGAATAGAAAAAGAATAGAGAACATTAGTGTTAGAAAGTCTAGAGAGCATTTAGAGAATGTTTTTTTTAAATATTACAAAACTGGATGTTTTGAACATTCATAACATTTTCACAACTTAATGGGAACGTAAGAAAAACATTCTTAGAACATATTTTATTACGTTATGTACAAACGTTCGTCCAGTAGCATTAATAAAACTTTCATTCAGAGTTATCTAGTCACAGCACAAAAACATTGTTTATACATTGTTCCTAATGTTAGATCTTTTAGTTGGATGTTTTTCATATATATATATATAATTTTTTTTTTTTTTTCTAAAGTGAACATTCAAAAGAACATCCCTTAATGTTTGCAAAATGATAAAATTCCTTAAATGCTCATACAACCATTTTTAAAAACAGATGTTCAGAGAACATTCAGAAATAATGATTTCACTGCAAAAATATATATATATATTTTCTTCCTTAGTATTTTTATCTACAAATATCTACAAATTCTGGATTTAAGATGCATTTACTTGTCTTGTTTTCTGGAAAAATTATCCTAACTTTGTTAGTTTTTGCTTAAAACAAGTAAAAATATCTGGCAATGGGGTAAGAAAAGTAGCCTTTGAATTAAGTTTTTTTTTTTACCACATTGGCAGATATTTTTGCTTGTTTTAAGCCAAAACTAACAAAATTAGGATAATATTTTCAGAAAACAAGAAAACAATCTGTCAAGTAAATGCATCCTGATTCAAGAATTTTTAGATATTTATACTAGTAAACAAGACATAAATACTAAGGAGGAAAAAATTTTTTGCAGTGTTGATAACTTAATGGGAACGTTAGCAAAGCATTCTATCAATATCATGTCCAAAAACATGGTATTTTAGTGCTTTTTGTTAGTGATTAAACCTTGAATATTTGTGCCAAACAGCAGGTGAGGTTTGGTTTGTGTGGTGTTCCTGCAGGTGGTTGACGGGACGGAGTGCCGGCCGTATAGCAGTTCGGTGTGTGTGAAGGGAAAGTGTGTTCGCACCGGCTGCGACGGGATCATCGGCTCTAAACTTCAATATGACAAGTGCGGCGTCTGCGGCGGCGACGGAAACAGCTGCATCAGAGTGGCTGGAAACTTCACCAAGAAGAGGTTAGAAAACACTTATATGTGTTGTTTTTAACCAAACCCTAAAAAACGGGGATGTTTTGTCAGGTTTATATCAATATCTCCCTCATTTATGGTGAAGTTGTCCATAAACACACACGCTCTCTCAGACACGCTGCTAAAAATATTTATTAAGTATTTATGTCTTGTTTTCTAGAATAAATATCTCAAAATTCCGTAATTAAGATGCATTTAAAACGACTCAAGATATTTTGTCTCGTTTTCTGAAAAAATTATTAAAATTTTTTCAATGAGAAAATAAGTTTATTTTTTTCACCCCATCGGCAGATATTATTGCTTGTTTTAATCATAAACTCACTTTATTTTTATTTAGCTATTTGGAGTGGAAAATAAGACAAAAACAAAAAGAGACAGAAATGCTATGTCTTGATTTCTAATATATATATATATATATATATATACATATATACATACATACATATACTGTATGTATATATATATATATATATATATATATATCTCAAAATTAAGTGAGCTGATCCTTTAAACAAGAAAAAATATTTGCCAGTAGTGTCAGAAAAATTTAATTTCATTCCATTTGAATTATGTATATTTTTCTTAACCCATGGACAGATTTTTTTTTCTTTCTTTATTTGTTTTGAGCACTTTGTGTTTAACCGAAAAAATAAATAAATAAATAATAATTAATAAATAAATAAATAAATTGTTTTAAGCATAAATTCACTCCATTTTTATTTAGGAAAACAAGACTTAAGCCATTTTGCTTCTCAAGTAAATGAATCTTGATTTTAAAAACAATTTGATATTTGTACTGGAACAGACAGAAAACACAAAATAAGACAAAATGACTAATAAAGTCATGTGATGTTGTCTCTGTGTTCTGCAGTAAGGGCTACACAGATGTGGTGAAGGTTCCCGAAGGCTCGACGCACCTGAAGGTCCGACAGTACAAAGCCAAAGGCCAGTCGCGCTACACGGCGTATCTAGCGCTGCGGCGGCCCGGAGGAGAATACCTGCTCAACGGGAAGTTCATGATCTCCACGTCCGAGACCATCATCCCCCTCAACGGCTCCGTTCTCAACTACACCGGCTGGAGTCAGCGGGACGAGGCCCTTCACAGCATGGGCCCCGGGGCCCTTCAGGAAAGCCTGGTGGTGCAGATTCTGGCCACGGACGCTAAGAAACCACTAGACATCCGCTACAGCTTCTTCATGCCGCGCAAAATGCCACTTCCGCCGCGAACGGTCGCCGCAACTTTGGGAACCGCTGCGGCGCTGTCGTCGGCGGAGATTATGACGTTTACGACCGAGGTTCCTGCAACGACGGAGCCTCCGACGACGATGCCCGCGGGGCCGCGCTGGGTGACAGGATCGTGGATGACGTGCTCCAGAACTTGCGATACGGGTTGGCAGAGTCGCACGGTGCAATGCAAGGACCCTCAAGGGAAGCTGTCCAAGAGCTGCCCGCTCAGCGCCCGGCCATCGGCCTTCAAACACTGCCTGATTAAAAAATGTTGAGGACCCCTCAATCAGACGAACTTCCTGACTGAGCTTCGTGAAGCACGTAGACTGAACCGTTGCAGTTGCGTTCCGATCACTGTGGGATTCTGCTAGCTTTCGCAATCGCGTTGCATTGTGACTTCGGACAAGGAGCTTTAGCTCTAGCCTTGAATGTGGTGATGGTTAGCCACACCCCTTTGACAAAGCCACGCCCCTTGAGTTCACACTGGCAGTGATTTAAACCATTTCTAAGTGTTTGAGGCTCTGGCGTCAAATTAGTCAATGTTCAGCCACGCCCCTTTGATAAAGCCACGCCCCTTGAGTTCACACTGGCAGTGATTTAATCATTGCTGTAGTGTTTGAGGCTCTGACCTCAAATGTGTCAACGCTCAGCCACGCCCCTTTGGCAAAGCCACGCCTTTGACTCATAACGACACGCCCCTTGACTTCACACTGGCAGTGATTTAAACCATTGCTGTAGTGATGTTAAGATGCGTCCACATTTACCAGTGATAAAATGGAATGTTTCATTAACGTTCACGTAACCAGTGTAACCACAAACAATGTTTTTAGAACTTAATGGGAACATTAGCATAACGACATGTCCAAAAATCAAAACCCTCAATCAGATGAACTTCCTGGTTCAGCTTTGTGGAGCACGTAGACTGAACCATTGCAGTTGCATTTGTATGAATGCGGTTCCGATGACTGTGGAATTCTGCAAATGTTCGCAATCGTATTGCGTTGTGACTCGGACAAGGAGCTTTGGCTCTAGCCTTGAATGTGGCAATGTTCAGACACACCCCTTTGACAAAGCCACGCCCCCTCTATACAAAAGCCACGCCCCTTGAATTCACACTGGCAGTGATTTAAATCATTGCTGTAGTGTTTGAGGCTGTAGCTTTTGATGTTAAAATGTGTCCACATTTACCAATGATAAAATGGCATATTCCCTTAACATTTAAAAAACTGGATTCTCTGAAATAAAGTTTTCATAACTTAATGGGAACGTTAGCTTAACATTCTGTATCAATATCATGTGCACAAAAACAGAGAGTGTTGGGAATGCCTCAATCAGATGAACTTCCTGAATCCTGCTAGTGTTCACAATTGTGTTGTGACTCAGACAAGGAGCTCTGGCTCTAGCCTTGAATGTGGCAACTTTCAGCCACGCCCCTTTAACAAAGCCCCACCCACTGATTCAAAAGCCACACCCCTTAAATTCACACTGACAGTGATTTAAACCACTGCCGTAGAGTTTAATGTTAAGTTGCTCTGTGAAATTAAGTCACTCCAATTGGATTCCAACGATTGCGTGAAAAAACATATCCACTTAGGTTACACTTGACCAACAGAAAACTGCTTTATAAACAGCAGACATTGGATCATTTTGGTTCACGAAACATCCCTGCAATTTTGTTAATGTGACCGCAACGTCAGTAGCCGTTCTAACTCGACTGTAGGGCTGCACGATATAAAGCATAATTTAATTTCCTTTTGATTTGCGCAAAAGTGCACTAATTCTTGGAGCAAAATAATCAGGATTACACTGTAAAAGACAATTGTTCCAAAAAGTTGTTTCAACTTAAAATAATTTGTTACCCCGCTAACTTAAAATTTTTAGTTTAATCAACTTGAAATTTTAAGTTACTCTGGAATATTTGAATAAACTAAAAATTTTAATTCAGCGGGGTAACAAATTATTTTAAGTTTTTTTTACAGTGTATCAGATACCGTGCCAGCCTACTTGATTGCAGTATTCAACTATATCAGTCTGCGCTCCCATTGGTCGTCATCGCATTATGTCACCGCTTATTTGCATAAAGCTGGACCAAGTTGTTAACAATTGTCAACAGATTTACCGATCGCTGTCAGTGTGAACGTCCCGTTACAATATCACCCACAAGAAATAAGCTTCGACTGCAGGAACGGAAAGGTCAATGCAGAATGCTGAATTTCCAGAGTGAATCTCATAAGACTAAGACAAACTGGGAATATGACTGAAATCGGTCCGTTCCTGAGCTCGTTTTCAGGGTTTGAGCTGACGCTGATGTGTTTGTTCCTCTGTGCTCCATGTTTATGTCCGTTTGAGTCTGAAACTCCCACAATGAACTGATCTTCCTTTCTTTGCTACAGAAAAACTAAACAGGGCTCTGATTTGTAAATGTGTGTATGTCATTTTCTGTGTTCAGGGCTCAAACGACACTGTGTGCCCTCGATACTCGCAATAACGCCAGCCGATCGCTCACTCGCTCGCAGTCGCGCCGTTTACATGTTCATAGGAATGTTTCGGGTTTAAAACAAACAAAAACCTCGTTTAGAGTGACACACTTACAATGGACGTCTATGAGGCAAGAAATACACAGGGTTAAAGCAGAAATGTGAAACATGTATGTTTATTAAAGCCTGTATACTAATTGCTATGTACAGAAATGTGTGTAATTTGAACTGTAAGCCCAGCTAACAAGAAACGTTTTTAGAATGTTCTGGCAAGGTTCTTTTAAAGTTATGAACGATTCAGAACAATTAAAGCAACTCGTTTAAAGTTATCTGGTCTTTAATAATGCTCTCAAAAAACATTATTTAAACATCATTCATGGAACGTTCATCTGACGTTTTTTAAAATGTTGCTACTTGTTTCAGAACGTTCAGAGAACATTCAAAAGTAACATTCCCATAATGTTTGCAAAATTCTAAAATGGAACGTTCCCTTAACATTCACATAACCAATTAAAAAAATTCAAAAACTGGACATTTTGAACTAATAACACTTTCATAACCTTATGGTAACGTTGGCACAACGTTCTTAGAACATGTTTCTGTTAGCTGGGAGACTTCTGTTCTTTGCGGATGAACTTCTGGTTATGTGTTACTGATGTAAGTGACTTTTACATGTTCTTATAATGTTGCACAGACAAGGTGACACATTTAAAGTTTTTTCGTTGTCTTGTTCAAAACAATGTGTTTTCTGACATTGTGATACAATGTCTTGCCCCATAGACTTCCATTGTAAGATACTGTAAACACAATCTTTAAAATTGAGGGAGGAGTTAATGTGTTAATGAACAGCTTGAGTTGTATTGAGACCGGAACATTCCTTTGAATCATTTTTCACCTCAGTTCAACCTCATAACTTCATTTCTCAGACAGTGAAACACTGAAGCTGAAGGAAATAATGACACGGAGTGTGTTTTCATGCTTCATAGTTGACTTATGCAAACGCTCTTGCAAATTAGCACCACTTCTCAGATATGTGATGTGTGTTTTTATGAGCAGCGGAAATCAGTTTAAAGTCAACATGATTCAACTCTATTTACTTTCATTCGCGTTCCTGCTCTTATTATATATAATATAATCTTTCATAGTAATTTGATATCATTTGACACCATCTCATCAGTTTAAAAATATCATTAATTTTAAAATTAATAAAAAGAAATGCACTATTTTTTTTCTCATCTTATATCCAGTTTCGATTAGAAGTGCATCACATTACAGAAGCGCAGTGTGAATGCGTTTCATGTTGACTTTAAAGCTGCTGCGGTTGTTTAATTTGTGAAGTTGTTTGATTCATTTCACACAGATGCAGTAACTGAATGAACTCATGTGATTCAGTGTTTGGTACCTGAACTTTTTCCAGGATTTCATCTGTTTACTCCATGTATGCAGTACTGTTTTACCGTCTCAATGGGAAATGGCCGTTTCACTGAAAATACACAGCACTGATTTTATAATTTATTGTTTGTACAACTGGTATGTGAAAAAAAAAAGAAAACACAGGATGAATTTATTTATTGTTATGCTCATTTTGTCTCATAAATACTATTTAACTAGGAATATGAGTGAGCAGAATAGTTCCTTTTGAAGAAAATTGTGTTTTTTAGCCATCTTCATGAATATATGTGTATATAAAAACAAAGTGCTATATTTAAAATTTTACGTTTTATCGATTCATTTGTTGCCTCACTGAGATTTAGTTTCTCAACTAGCCATTTGAGTTTGTTGAAGTACACGAGAGCGGAGGATGATATTTCTACAGTCCCATAAGTCACTTCTTCTACTGAACCTCTATTAAACATACAACACAGCGCATCAGAAGCATTGCTTCATCTTAAATGAGATTTGAAACAGGAGTGAGAGGGGCAAGTTGTCACACTTTATATTCCAGTGATGATTTCTCAGTTCTAATTTCTAAATAGACACCAACCACCAAAAACTAATGAACATTTACACTGTTATTCCCATGCAACTCATTTAACACACGCTTGCCCATATGGGGTAAGTTGTCACATAGGAACTTGCTGTTTATTAATACTGATTTGAGGGGGGAAAGCGTTCTTAAACATCTCTATTAAAATATATTATTTGCTTTTAATGGATTTTTTGTGAAACTTAGACCGTTATGACACCAAACGATTCATGAAACAGCAAAAAAGCAGCTTTAAATCAGATTATAAGTCAATAAAATAGATGAAAACCAACATGCAATCTGTTTATTGAGGTGAAACACCAGCTATTTATCAAACTGCACAGATGATGGTGAAATACTGAAAATACACAGAAGCTGATAACTTGTTCAGACTATAAACGTTCTTTAATAGGCTGTTTTATTAGTCTTTGGTTACTGGATGAGATGAGAAGTACTGCTCAACCAAAGCACACTAATTAGTAACTGCGTTTAATATAGACTTTAGGTCTGCAATCACAAATATGAGATCTCAGTATATAAACTCAAACATTTGAGATGCTCCACATTGATTTTAAAGCTCTAGATTAAATGAAATAGTGACTCATTTGGGTCTGTTTTTATTTCTCCTAACGACTTTTGGGAGAAACATCTGACAAAAACATGATGCGTTTCAATAAGGAGGTTCAGTCAACTTTAACTTTACCCTGAGATGGGAAACTCTTGAGTTCTTCATTTACTGTTATAATATCAGAGGTGGAAACTGGCAGAACGGTAAGTTATCGAACTAATATTCATTTTCATGGTATCCCACGGGCAAAAGAAAAGAAAAAAAGCAGCTAAATATGAAGTATAAAAACATAATTCAATCAGGTAAAGCTTTAAGCATATAAAATGTTCATGGGTGTAGGCCACAAGACGTTACTAACATTTGACATATTAAATACACATCATCCAGTGTCTATTTCAATATGCAGCAGCTTTTTCCACAGTCTAATGCTCTTTTCACATAATTAAACATTGTCTAATCCAAACTGGTGCATTTCTTAATTAGAGTAATGAAATAAACATTTGACTTCTACTCAGCCAACAGCAAGAAGACTCACAAAATAATGAAGAACAGATGAAAAGGACAGCCACAATACCAAGTATTGGAAGAATGTAAAAATCCGAGAGGAAAAACAGTAACTGTTGCTTTTGTGTTTGTAGGACGTAAGACCAACTAAATTTAAGAGCTGTGGTGGTGGCTACAGCACATATCTCGAACCATACCTTCCATGCCATACAGTAATCAGCTTCATTTCCGATGGGTCTGTGCTCATTTAAACACACAAATATTCTCAGAAAGAGCGCGAGAGCGAGGCACACTTTCCTTACCGCTCTGCATACAGCAGCCTTACTAATGTGCAAATGCAGAGAAAACTACTATTATAGCTCAAATAAATATGCATGTGGATATGACAAAAAAAAAAAATCTAAATAATCCTCTCCCGATGTAAATGTGACTCCTTAGGAATTAATGCAGCCTCCTAATCTACAGGATTCTGTATAAAAAGGACGGGTCCCACTTTATATTAGGTGGCCTTAACTACTATGTACTTACACTTAAATTAATCATTTGTTACTTATTGTGTACATACATGTTTTTACATTTTAAAAATACCTAATCTGTATTTAATTTCTGTAATTACATTTATAATTACACTGTTGACCTATTCTTTACACCTTAACCCACCCTTAAACCGACCCACACCACCAAACCTGCCCCTAACCTTACCCGTATCCCCCTCAATAGCAGCAAAAGTGTTTTGCAATACAATATGTACATTGTACTTATTTTCTTGGGTAACACTTTATTTTGATGGTCCCTTTTGAACATTCTGTTGACACTAAGTAATGTTGCAACTACATGTCAACAAACTCTCATAAGAGTATTAGTAGACTGTCTGCTTCATATCTGCTAACTCCTTATTGTGTTGGTCTCCCAACAGATATTCTACTGACTATAAGTAACTTTGCAAGAAGGGGTCAATTTAATCTAACCCTAACCCTACCAGTCAACTAATACACTACTAACACTCTAATGAGAGTCAGGAGAAATGTAGGTGCAACATTACTTATAGTCAATAGAATGTGTTAAAGGGACCATCAAAATAAAGTGAAACCATTTTTTTTTTATGTAAGTACATAGTAGTTAAAGCCACCTAATATAAAGTGTGACCAAAGGACGTGCCGTTTTTGTCACTTTCACAGTGTCTGCATGATGAAATTATATGTGCAATGAATGAATGTACCTGCACTGCAAAAAAAAAAAAAGAATAAAAATGCTTTTCTTGCTTAGTATTTTTGCCTGTATGTAGTCTTTTAAGTGTAATTTTCTTATTTTGCAAATTATCTCCCAGTGGGGTAAGAAAAATAATCTTGTTTCCATTTGCATTATTACTTTTCTTGTTTTAAGTAAAATGCACTTAATTTAGTTTTTCCCAGCTAACAGAGAGTGTTCTCAGAAACAAACGTTCTTCCAGTAACATTAATAGAATGTTTGTTCAAAGTTTTCTGGTCTTTAATAATGTTCTCAAAAACTTCTTTTAGTTGGACATGCATGTAACATTTTTTAAATGTTGCAATTTGTTTCAGAACGTTCAGAGAATGTTCAAAGGTATCTTTCACATAATGTTTGCAAAATGATACAATAGGATTGTTCCTTAATATTTACATAACCAATAAAAATCATTTTAAAACATTACAAAACTGGACACTTTGAACATTCAGAAATATAATTTTCAAAACTTAACAGGAACATTAGTAAAAGGTACTTCAGTACGTGGCCTGCATGCTTTTAAAATACAGCAGACTCTCTCAAATATTTTTTGTAGTGCTGAAATACTTGTAGTCTACTGTAACTGTACACTAGTTTTTTCTGCACACAATATTACAGTTTTTTTCAGCTGCTTTTAAACAAAATCTTTACTTGTCACACAGTTTCTGAAAGCTGTCACTCAAACAGCAGAAGCACACACCAAATCTACAAAACCAGACACTGATTCTCAGCCTTTGACTCAGTTTTCAATTTCATAAAACACTTTTTGCAAAACACAACACACAATTCTCTATGCAACACACAAAAATCTAACAGGAATTAATATTATGGCAAATGTTTGGTTTTGAGATGTGTTTGTGATATTTTGAAGGCAGTGCTTCGTTTTGCAAGAAATGTGAGGCATTCTGCATTTTGCATTTTGTGTGAAATTCTTGGATGTGTGTGTAAAGTTTTGAAAAACAGAGGCAAAGTTTTGAAAATGTGTGTAAAAATCGGGAAAAAAACTGACTGATATGAATGGACCAGCTGAGATTATACATGATGCTGGAGCGCCACCTGCTGTCTGACCTGCTTCAGCTAAATGAGGAAAAGTTCAAATAACATTAAATCCACATAAATCCAAACATGAACTGATCGTGCCATTTACATTCCAATATAGTGTGTTTTATTTTTTATTCATAATTATAATTAAGCTATGGTGCACAGTTGACCTGTCATCATACTTTCCTCTTTATTGTAGCCTACTATTTTGTATAGGCTACTTGTATAATTTTCATACATGCAATTGTATTATCTAATATGATTTAAAGCACAGCAGGGAGAATTTGTTCTTTTAAAATTAATATTGAAAAAGTGCGTGTCAGTATTATGTGGTTTGACATTACAGCAAACCTGAAGGAATGAATTGTTAAGTTCTGCTTCCATCTCGTGGTTTTGTGTTGAACTTCCAAAAAATATTTGAAACACCCAGCTGGTTCCAAAAAGCTTTTAAGGTGGACTGTCAACTCTCTGAACTCGAGGACTGACTGAATGCTACTCATTAATTCATAATAAGTTGCATATGCATGCAGAAATGAACGTAGTGATTCATACATGTCAGTTTTCTCCTGAGTCAGAGATTTAGCATTATTGAGCATAAAGTCAATAATGAACAATGAAATCTAACTTTTCATCATATAATCAGAGTGAATTTTCATTTTTAATAAGCCCACACGCCATATGCATTATGTTCCTGTAACTCAGAACACTTTGAGTTTGTTCTTGGACAGCATGTGCTTTCTCTTTGAAGGGTCACTGAACGACTAAATTAAATTTGGCCCATTAAACGCGCGAGACACACTATTTCCTCCGACACTAAGCGGTAATCCGCTCCTAATGAATTTTTGATGGAGTTTGAGTGCACACATGAAGCGTCAGGGAGCCGGTTTTGAGGAGCGGTCCACCTTAACAGCACCGCGGCTCGGCTTTCCCCTTCAATCCGATCCGCCTGCGCCTCTTCCCCGCAGCAGAAGCTCCAGTCAGCTGCTTCCCATCTCTCGTGAGGAGACTCCTCGATAACCTTGTGTTATACTGACATATTAGTGCACTTAATCTTAGTCTAGGAATGGGGTTTTAAAGTTATATAAACCACGTGAATGCAAAATGCACATATAGACTGATCAGGAGTTTAAATGACTAATACAGGAGTATTGGGCCGTAAGGGTTGCGCTCTGATGATTGATGATTGTGGCTCTGCTCCAGCTCTCTGTTGCGTACTAGATTTGGCTGCAGCAGATCAAAGGGGCTTCAGGAAAGGGGTGGTCCCGCATTGGAGCATATATAGAGAGCCGAGCTTCTCGCTTCTAAGACAGAAGGAGAGCTGAAACCCGAGGAGACGGTGAGAGAAACTCTCCAAGACCACTTTTGAGACTCTTCTTGTAATTTTGCTGCTAGAGACGGCGATCGTTCTATTTATTATATTCAATTCGAAGATCATTTTAAGCTCTGGATTGGTACCTGTTGCAGTCTTCTGGTTGTGTTTCTGAGATACACCGTCTTTTGGAGTTAGATATTCAAAGAACTGAAACTTTGTGAGGATTTCCATCGGGTGCGTTATTATTTTATCCTTTTGCTCTTGAGAACCCAACGGGAATATAATGTCTCTTTTGCGCGTCATACTGGGTTTCGTTGCAGCTCTGTGCGTAAACGCGGCGCAGAGCGCGTGGGAAGAGAGCACCGTGGTGCCGGTCCATCTCGAATCTTACGACACCGAACCGACCCATACAGCAGAAGCACAGGAAAAGCAATCCGAAAAACGCATCTATCGTTTGGACGTCTTTGGAAATCAGATGGTGTTGGATCTGGAACCGGACCAGACCTTTTTAGCGCCTGGGTTTGTGTTCCAGATGGTCGGGAAGCCGGAGTCCGAGGAGTTTGACAGCGCTGGAGAGGCGCGGTGCTTCTTCTCGGGAACCGTGAACGGAGAAGAACTTTCCGCTGCGGCGATCAATCTGTGCAACGGACTGCGAGGCGGCTTCTATGTCGGCGGTGAAGAGTATTTCATTCAACCCGCAAACGCCAGCGGAGAGGCTTCAGATGGAGACACCCACATCATTCGCAGAAGAAAACGGGGTTTCTTGGATGAGGAAAACGGTTCGAAGTGTGGGGTGAACGAAGAGGAGGAACGGGTCACCGAGAAACCAACCAAATCTGATACAGAGCGCATCCCATCTGAGTCTAAAGGTAAATATTGCATAGTAAATCTTAATAGTTATCGATCTTGTACCTAGGAAAGTTTCGTTGTAGGCTACTTTATTAACACTGAGATTTTTTTCCCGGTAATATTTCGCGCACGCCTCCGGTAACCCAAATAAACTCGGTGACTCCGCGTCATTCATTGCGCGCTGGCGCATGAGGAGCGAATTAAGCAGGTTACAGAGTTCTGCGTCTGCATTAACGCACTAAACACCAAATCGCGTAATTTAGTTGGGAAATGCATCAACTGCAAATAGCACACATGTTCTGCCAACGCATCTTAAAGAATAAACTCTTAATTTTTCTAAAGCGCAGACGAGCCGTCTCCAAAAGCGAGGCGAGGGTTAACTTGGAGAGGGCAGAAATCTCTCCACATACGCAGGAGGAGGGAAGGGGACGTAGGGTTGAGGGTTGGGGGAGAGGGAGGCGGGAGAGAATGGGCTGGAGAGACGTGGAAGTTCTCCTCCTGGTACCGCATGTTGCGCAGATCAGCACCGGAGGACTGTAGATGGCTTGTGTTTCCGCCAACGTTTCTCGCGAAAGTGCGCAGGTTTTGGAAAAGTTATTAGCAGGGCGGAGCAGAAGCTTAGTCAAATGGAAAAGTAAGCAAGCTCAGCACTAACTCCCAATAGCTTTCTATCATTTCAAGTAGCCTATACACAGTTCTCTATTTTTCAGTTATAAAACACCATTTTACTTTACTATTTCCAGTCAAAATTTTTGCATTTAGGTTTAATAGCGTTTAAGGCATCTATGTGGACTCATAAAAGTGGACACGCATTTAAAATAAAGCCTTTAGGTTGCGAGAAAACCAAAAATAATAATAATAATTGATGACGTCATCTTGCACTCATAGGCGTCTACAAATATATGTCCAATAAAATGCTCTCTAGAATCTAGTCCCTCCCTCTAATATCGCCTGACGCTGTCTAGCAATAGGAAGTAGGACCAACCCATGTAAGTTAAAGCCTATTGGCTCTTTAAATAAAACATACAAGTCATCAATGTGGAAAAGTTTTCCCTCTGGTAAATACTGAATCTTATTTAGAGTTTCACTTTTTTCTAATTTAACCAATGGCTTTAATTATTATCTTCTCATCCTCCAGCACACCAAAGATCTCGGCGCTTTGTGTCCACACCTCGCTATTTGGAGATCATGATTGTGGCAGACCAGTCAATGGCGGAGTTTCACGGTGCTGGGCTCAAACCTTATCTGCTGACCATCATGTCGGTGGCATCTCGTCTATATCGACACCCTACCATTCGTAATTCGATCAGTCTGGCAGTTGTGAAGCTACTTGTTGTGTACGATGAAGAACACGGTCCCCAGGTGTCCTCCAATGCGGCGCTTACGCTCAGGAACTTCTGCCAGTGGCAAAGACAGCACAACCCATCAAGTGACCGGCACGCAGAGCACTACGACACAGCAGTGCTGTTCACCAGACAGGTGAGTTTATCACTCTCGGTCTCATCTTGTTTTTTATTGCTGTCGATGGCTCCATGAAGAACCTTGAACATCCATGGAAACTTTCAGATGCATGAAAGGTTCTTCCCTGTTCAAAAAACCAGCATATGCTGATTAGGTATGTTTTGAAGCTTGACTTCTGGTTTCAGCTTGTTTCAGCTGGTCCTTAGCTGGTCATGAGCTGGTTTAAGCTGGGCATGTGCTGGTCCTATGCTAATAATAGGCTAAAACATACCTAACCAGCATATGCTGGTTTATTAAACAGGGTTTATAGTGTAAAAAGGTTCTTTCTCTTTTAAAATGTTTCGTAAAAAATGGTTCATTTAAGAACTGTTCACTTGAAGGTTCTGTGGGGAACCAAAATGGTTCTTCTATCCCAGCAAAAACACCCTTTTGGAGCCTTTAGTTTTTAGAGTGTGAGTAAATAATTATGTAGCACGGCTCATACTTATAAATGCTATTCCTTTCAGGATCTGTGTGGAGCTCATTCTTGTGACACCCTGGGGATGGCGGATGTTGGCACCGTGTGTGATCCGGACCGAAGTTGCTCCATTATTGAAGATGACGGTCTGCAGGCAGCCTTCACAGTCGCACATGAGCTTGGTAGGCATATCCCCGTGCTTTTATATAAAAACTAGAAACTATGCAGGTGTAGGTCAAGTCATAATTGTGCTTCTCACGTAGGTCATGTGTTCAACATGCCCCATGATGATGCCAAACAATGTGCCAGTCTTAACGGTGACCAGTGGAGTACCCATATGATGGCCTCAACCTTGTCAAATCTGAACCAGCTACAGCCCTGGTCTTATTGCAGTGCTATGATGGTCACGACCTTCCTGGACAATGGCCATGGTCAGTGTTTGCTGGACAAGCCCCAGAAGCCTCAGCAGTTACCCCAGGCTCTGCCAGGTTCAGTTTACGATGCCGACAGACAGTGCCGTCTCACATTTGGAGAAGATTCCCAGCACTGTCCGGACCAGAGCACCACCTGTGCTGCCCTTTGGTGCATGGTCACGACTGCAAATGGCTTGCTCGTCTGCCAAACCAAGAACTTTCCGTGGGCCGATGGGACGCCTTGCGGGTCTGACAGCTACTGTATGGCAGGCCAATGTTTGAGGAGGTCCGAGGCTGCCAAGTATCAGGTGAGCACCATTTGGTATGCCATACGGAATTGATGTTATTCTGAATTTGTGACTGACAATGGTTCTGTCCTGTCACCTTTTAGATTCCAGTCAATGGTGGATGGGGAGCCTGGGGACCTTGGGGAGATTGCTCCCGTACCTGTGGAGGAGGTGTGCAGTACTCTATCAGGGAGTGTGACAATCCCCTACCCAAAAATGGAGGCAAATACTGTGAGGGCAAGAGAATTCAGTACCGCTCCTGCAACACCGAGATCTGCCCTGATAGCAATGGTAAGGCATGGTCCTATCTCTGTTTTTGCAACCACGTTTTTGCAAGCTGCTTGATTTACAATTGTGTTTATTTGCGCAGGTTTGACATTCCGTGAGGAGCAGTGTTTGGCCCACAATGACATATCCTCTCAGTTGTCATTTGGCTCAGGAGAAGGCGTCGAGTGGGTGCCGAAGTACGCCGGGGTGTCTCCCAAGGACCGCTGCAAGTTGGTGTGCCGAGCGAAGGGAACAGGCTACTTCTTCATTCTGAAGCCAAAGGTGAGTGTCCCAATTAGCCTGAGTTGTAAAATCTAACAGTGGTTTAGTGGATGCACTGGAGATGTTTAATCCGAGGTTCCTTCCAATGCCTTCAGGTGGCTGATGGAACACCATGCACCCCAGATTCCACCTCAGTCTGCGTCCAAGGCCAGTGCGTGAAAGCTGGTTGTGACAGGGTCATCGGCTCCAATAAACGTTTTGACAAATGTGGCATCTGTGGAGGAGATGGATCGACTTGCAAGAAAGTTTCTGGATCAATGGAACGTGCTAGGTAAGCCCACAATCTGCGGCAGTTTTTCAAAATTCCTTCTCAGATTTGGGATTGATCTGACCTTTCCTTGTTTCTGAACTTTAGAGCGGGCTACCAAGATGTAGTGACGATTCCAGCCGGTGCCACGCACCTAGATGTTAAGCAGCGCTCTCTTGGAGGCCGCCGCCAAGACAATAGCTACCTAGCAGTTCGCAGGCAAGATGGCACTTATCTACTGAACGGCGACTATAAGCTGACCACTTTAGAGACTGACATCTCTCTGAAAGGTGCACTGCTGCGATACAGCGGTTCCTCTGCCACGCTAGAGCGCCTGCGAAGCTTTGCTCCCTTATCTGAGCCTCTTACCATCCAGGTCCTGTCAGTCGGTGATTCCCCCCGTCCTCGCGTAAAATACAGCTACTTTGCGCCACGCCCCAATGGGTCAAAACGGCCGTCCATTAACGTTATTAGTGAAGCAGGAGATGCCGAATGGGCTCTACGTGAGTGGGGACCTTGTTCGAAGACCTGCGGTGGTGGTATCCAGAATCGGGACGTCATCTGTCTTGATGCATATGGCCGCCAATCAAAAGACTGTCCTGAAGAGCTGCGCCCTGTGCTGTCGCAACTCTGTGCTCAGCAGGCTTGCCCATCCTGGTTGCTCGGGGAGTGGTCCACTTGTTCCAAAACCTGTGGCAGAGGCTTTCGTAAGCGCACTCTGCACTGCATCGGACACGACACCCGCACTTTGCCTAACGAGAGCTGCAACGCAAAGGATCGACCACGACCTCTCCTAGATTTGTGCAACATGACTCCCTGTTGAAACTGAACACTGAGGTTCGAAACAACCTCGAACAGCTGTAACCTTGCACATCTGGTGCCGACCAACACAGGTTTTTGGATTCAAAGGGCCCCTTATGACCAAGACTGCAAGCAAACTTCTTTCAGTGTTCAAATCCCATCCATCCAACACTGGGGGCACAAAGCTTGCACACTGTGCACCTGTCTTGACAGCTGTGATTTAGGATAAGAATACGAACACCTCTGCTGCTTTGGATAGTGATGTCATGCATGTTAGATTTTGAGTGTGCATGGGTGTGTATGATGATTAGTGAAAGAGTGCATGAAACAGCTATGCATTTGTACCGTCTGTCTGAGCTGGACTAGACAGACATGATTCGTTTGTCACAAGAGAGCATATAGGAACATATAGGAGCTATTGCCAGGGTCAAGAGCAGTAACAGAAGAGTTCATTAGTAGTGGTGTTATATAAAACGCCCTCTAGTGGTTCTCCATTTCAAAGTTGCAAACTCTGGCTCAGAGCACATATTTAACACATGCATTTTTCTTGCCAAAACCAACGCCATATCTCACCTCAGCTAGGCACACATGCTGCTAATTAAACACGACAACAGGTATTATGCATTTCCTCATAACTAAGTTTAACAATGCACATTAGCTTTAAGTTTAGCTTCCTAGGTTGATATTTTCACCATTTTGCAAAGCCATACCCGGTCAAGAGGGATCACGTTATTAACTGGGAGGGAGACCAAAGAGCATAAGTTCTATACCTGAAGAGAGACTGTGTTTGTGCGTGTTTATGTATGTGTGGGTTAGTTCTGTGTGTTTGTGTGGAGATATGGTGAGGGACTTGTCTCCTACTACTACTTCATAAGTAATCCTCTCCTGCCTTCTGCGAAGGTATCTTTGTAATGAGGTATTTCTTTTTGTACAGAATATCCAAACGTTATTTATTTTTGTACAGCCCATTTAATATAATCTTGTTGCTTTTTTATAATTATTGTATTTCTATTTGTTATTATTATTGAAATAACTGAAGGATGTAGATTATATTAGAGTATTTATACAATATCAATGATCTTAGGTTTATGAATAAAGTATCACATTGATTTGTGGACCAATATTGTTGAGATGGTGTCTTATTTTGGGTGTGGCTCCTGACATTGAAGCACTGTAGTCTAAATCCAAGTCTGAGGACCCCTTGGGGTTTGTGAAGGTACTACATTATATTTTCTCTAAAAATATAATGGTATTTTTTAATGTGGTTGATCTGCTCTAAATGATGGAGCAACATTAACATCTAAAGACTGAACTCTAACTTATGCACATTGTTTGTAAATGCATAAAGTACATCAATTTAAGTACATGCGTACATCAAAATAAGCACAAAAGAGTATCAACATGACTAGATCTAATCAGGACAATTATCAATATAAAGCTGCTGAGTCTGTCTGGTTGTATTATGAACCAGACAAAGAAAGTCCACTGTGCTGAATTAAATCAATTGAATTAAATTAATTAGCTCTCTCAATAGCTTTTCAAAGAAAAGCCTGTATGACCGGCATATTCAGCAGCACATGTAATAACCACATCACTGGTTATAACCAGGAAGTCTTTTGTTATATAACAAGCTTTAATAATTTAAGAGGACAATGTGGGGTTTTGTCATTATGTTACAAGGGTGGTTGAAGAGAAAGCACATTCAGCCCCGGCCAGTCCCTCTGCTAAATAATACATGCAACCAACCGCTCAGTAAAATAACAAGTGACTTTGCACACCATAATAGCAAGGCCTTTTCTAATGAAAACCTTTTTCTCTGACTGTCTGAAAACTGAGTAATATCTCAGGGTAGAACAAGAAAGACATGTAAATGTAAACATGTGAGATACAAGATTACACAATAACATTGAATTGAACAAGGAAACATTTTCAGAACGTTGGCTTATGCGCAGTAACATTAATAGAACGTTCGTTATCTGCTCTTTAATAATGTTCTCAAAACATTAGCACAATAGCAATATTTATAAATACATCATTCATGGAATGATTTTTTATTTTAATTGTTTTATTTGGATGTTCATGTAACATTTTTAAATGTTACCACTTTTTTTCAGAGAACATTTAAATGTAACATCCCTGTAATGTCTGCAAATGTTAAAATGAAATGTTCCATTAACATTCGCATAACCAAGAAAAAAACATCTAAAGCTTTTTTTTTTTTTTTTTTTTTTTTTTTTGCATTCAGTTCTTGAGTTAATGGGAATGTAATAAATCCGTTCTTAGATGATTTTAGTTAGCTAGGTCCATGTTGTTTGTCAACAACTCAAATGCATTAAGCTATAATTGAGCAGGGGATCAAGTCACAACTCATAAACAAGATATAAAGGTAATCATTTAAGATAAATGTTATTTTAATGGTGTCCCAATTCAAAATGAGTCCGGTCTCATGGAAATGCGTATCAACCGCACGATTTTCTGTTTCTATTTGGCGTGAAATTGTCTTTTTGGCGTGCATATGTTACGCACGTGTTTGGCGTGCATATAATATGCAATTTTTGCGTGCATGTGATACGCAACTTCTTGGCGTGAATATAATACGCAGTTTTGGCATACATATAATACGCACCTACCCCACACCCCTAATCCTAAATCATATGCACGCCAAAGTAAATTTCTGCGTACAAACAGCACGCCAAATAGAAACTCGTGGTATTGATACGCATTTAATAAAATCGGATTCTACTGAGTTGATCAAGTGAATTAAGTATGAACATGTGGGTTTATAATCTTACAGAGCACGTGTTTTGAGATGCTCTTGTTTACTCTTTGTGTTGAGCTCAGGTCAGGGATGTTGCACACAGAGCGGATTCGTGAAAACACGACTGAAGAGACATCTAAATATAGACTTCAAGGACACTGGCGAGAAGATGAGGCCGCAATTTGCCGCTATTGAAGAGGGTGAACGTGTTCCCACAATGATCGTGCGGCTCTTGTGTTGTTCCTGAGGTAACCAGCCACATTTAGGTTTGTGTGATGAGGAGTCGTGACGGCGGAGGCGGCCGTTCCTTCAGCTCGTTCAGTCGCATCCAGACCGACTGGGCGACGTTCCTGGGGGAGGGGATCGAGGCGAAGAGAAGAAAATAGCGCAAGGAAGAAGTTAAAGACAAAGAGGAAGGAGTCAAAGGAGAAGTTGTGACTTGGAGACGATTCGTGGAACACGTGGAGCGTTATGGATAAAAGAGTTCGTTTATTTTAACGCTTGACAGTCAGAACAACGCAGGCACAGTTTATAATAAGATTTAAGAAATGGCAGAATTGACGATGGAAAGATTAAATAACGTGAAAGTTGGTTAGACGCGTTTTCCAGGGTTTTCAACAGAAATGTACAGGAACATTATGGAAAATCCGAAGACGCCGAGTTCACAGAAGAGTTGGAAGTTCTTGCGGGACTCTCTGCTGCTTTGCTTCTTTGCCGGTAATGTAGCCTAGTTTTATATTTGAGAACTAGGAAGTAGATCAGTTAAAAGTGTGATCGATTATTTATTTAAATTACAAATAAACTCACGTAGCCTATGTGAGGTCGTAAATTAACTGTACGTGATTATTTTACTTGCGGGTTAATTTCTCGGTTGTGTTCGTTAAAGTTATTTAATGACTTTCGCTCAACTTTTTATAATGAAGTAGCTTGTCTTTATAATTCTTATTTTACCGCTGTGTTTAAAGCTACCATGGTGATGTCTTAGGCAACTAATTTAGGTTATAAAAACGTTGTGGGAACATTGTTTTGAAGCGATTCTAAAACGTTGAAGTGTCCGGTTTTTTTGTTGCGATTAGAATGTTATTTAAAGGTTACAAAAACGCTTTTAAGAACGTTCGAGTTCAAAACATAATGTTTTGAGAATGTTATATTAAGAACGTTTTCTCTCACCGTTGAGAATACGTTCCATAAACATTACTTTAAAAAAAAAAAAGTTTTGTAACATTTATAGAATTTGAAAAACGTTAAAATCAATGTTTCCTGTTAGCTGCATGGGAACTTACAAAGAAAAGTTACTTATGAGTTACTACTTAACAGAGTTTAATAATTATTTTTATTGTTAAATAATTATTAAATGGAGTTAGTTATGTAGTTAATTAAATTGTCTCACCTTTTTGATGCTGAAAAAAAAACTTGCTTTAGAGTAATTGCTATTGACTAATTGCTCATTTTACTACCACTTTTAATGCTGCCATAATAATGCCATGCTATTCTTTGAAATACATTGAAGTATTAAGTAAATATAATGGTATATGGACACTGTATTCATTTAGTACCTTAGTATGGCCATCTGATAGCATCACAGAATACTTTTCTGGAGTTTTATGATTAAACTATGCATACAAACATACATATATGTAAGAAGTGTGTGTGTGTGTGTGTGTGTGTGTGTGTGTGTGTGTGTGTGTGTGTGTGTGTGTGTGTGTGTGGTAACATTTAAAGCGCCAGTGCGTCTAAAGCGTCTTTGTCCCAAAAGTGTTGACCGACAGGACCCAGAGGTACAGCGGGGGCCTCTAGGGGACCACCCAGTCTGCAGGGCCCCACATTTGCTCTGGGAAGCCAGATGCAAACAGACGCCACTCAAATTGAAGCCAAATTTTAGTGCTTCAGAAGACATAATTACACCAATTATACTGTGATGACTGTGGGCAGGACAAGATAGCGCTGTAATTGTGTACCAACCATCCTTATCCTTGAACATGAGCTTGAGATATGTACATTAAAAGATTGTTCGTGCTAAAACAGTTGTATTTAGAGCTCTTTTTCAAGTATGTTATGGCATCAAAACACAAGATAAGAAGCCATGGATCCAGATCTATACAGATGGACTTGTGTTAAGCAATAGTTGTGCTGTATACACCCTTCCCCAGAAGTGCAAATGCAATCCAGTCATGAAATGTGTCATAAAGCTCGCTTAATCACAGATCAATAGCATTTGATGCCAATCCAGCAGGCGTGTTTGGTGCATTAAAGAGCTCTGAGCAAGAAGCAACACATGATGAAGCACTGATGATTCTTTCTGCAGGATCAGACTCGTCCGTCAGCAGCAGGAATGATGGGAACAGACAAGCTCAGCCTTCCAACGCAACACTAAAAACTGAGAAACACTGCAGGGACATTTTGATCAGTTGGTTTTGTCTCAATACACGATAATGCTCTTAAAGCATCTTTTATCTTCAACTCAAGAGAAGTGAAACACTGCAAAAATAGCATATTCCTTATCTTTATCTGTGTCTTGTTTTCCACCGAAAATATTAAACATGATTATTTCTAATTAAAATTAGTAAGGTTTTTGACTATGGTATTTTTGTTTCATACACAATGCTAAAAGTGCTTTACTTTTATAATAATCTTAACAGATGATATAAAAACAAAATCAGTAATAAAAGGTAAAAATATAAATATTCTAATAAAAGATTAAAAAGAAATAAAAAGGAAATCCAATTCACTTCACATTCACACTTGTGAATTAAATAAGAGCTAAAACTAAAACCATTAAAACATTTTCATTACTTGAAGTAAAACAAACATTAAAAACAAAACCTTTATTTATCATTTTATTTAAAACTTATTTTATTTCAGCTAGTTTCCATGGCAACATTTCAAATTTTTGGTCAGTGTAAGTTGAAGTACTAAAATAACTAAAACTAAAGCCTAATGAAAACTATATAGACCTAAGAAAAAAATAAATTAATTTAATAAAAATTACAAAACAATAAAAATGCAAAAAAAATTACTGTAATTAAACTGAAAATATAAAAATGAAATATAATTCAAAATATGAACTAAAACTCCTAAATACTAAAATAAGATTGTGATTTTGAATTTTCCCCAACCATAACGCACATCGCTAAATGGTGAAAATGTGAATTATATCATGTTTCTGATGCCAGTGATCTTATAAATCAGTTCACATTGAGCAAATATTATTGTAAATATATCATATTTTATATAAATCATGTGTGTGTGTGTGTGTTTTGTAGGCCATGGAGACGCTCAGTGTGACAGCTGTATTGAGTACTGCTGTGATGGGGTTCCTCCGTTCTGCTGCTCTTACTATGCGTATGTGGGAGACGTGCTCTCGTAAGTACACACACACACACACACACACACACACTCACACACACACACACACACACACACACACACACACACACACACACACACACTTTGAGTTTCTATGTAATGGTGCATAATGGTTTTTCTAATGTCCAAACTGTATTTTGTCTCCCCTAATCCTACACCTAAACCTACCCCTCACACAAAACTACTGGCATTTGTAGAATTTCAGTTTAGTATGTTTTTAAGCACATGTGTAACACCAGCACTGACTTGACCTCTGACCTCCCCTCCCCCTCACACACAGCTGCTTTTCCACTTCAATCTGAAATCCAACCCACATCCCATAATCATCCCTCGTTTCCAATTACATCTAATAATTCTGAAGCTAGTTTGCATAAATCCAAACTAGTTCTGTCAAACGATTAATCGCATCCAAAATAAAAGTTTTTGTTTACATAATATATGTGAACTGTGTATATTTATTATGTATATATAAATACAAACACATACAGTATATATTTTGAAACATTATATACATTTATATATTTATATTCTTATATATAAATATATTTTATATATAAACATAAGATATTTTCCTTAAATATATACATGCATGTTTGTGTATTTATATATACATATAACACAGTACACAAATATTATGTAAACAAAAACTTTTATTTTGGATGCGATTAATCACGATTAATCGTTTGACGGCACTAATCCAAACACATTTTTAATGACCACAGAAGAGTGTTCAAGTGATAAAAGTGACTTCAGATGATTTCCTCTTTAATATCTTCATTGTTTCTCTATAATAGAGGCTCTCAACTAACAGAGAACGTTCTCAGAACATTGCTGCAATGTTCTCTCAAAGTTATGAACAGTAACGTTAACAGAACATTTGTCCAAAGCTGTCTGGTCTTTAATACTGTCCTCAAAACGTTTTTTATATATCGTTCATGGAACACTTTTTTCTGAAACGTTATAGTTGGAAACCACCAGAAATTTTTTAAATGTTACTTCCTGTTTCAGAATGTTCAGAGAACTTTCAAAAGTAACATTCCCATAACGTTTGCAAAATGATACAATGGAACGTTCTCATAACTGTAAAAATTTAGAAAAAGGGACGTTTTGAACATTCCGAAAGAACATTTTATAAGAGAATATTGAGAATGTTTTATTAAATTATATAAGCAGGCTACTTTTTAAAATAATTACATATTAATAATAAATCAAAACAACTGTTAACCAACTGAATATACCTAATATATGAATAATCTTCTTTAGCATTTGAATTAAGATAATTTTTTAAGTCGTTTTACTTGTCAAGTAAACGCATCCTGAAAGAATTTTTAGATATTTATACTAGAAAACAAGACATAAATACTAAGAAAGAAAATATTTTCTGCAGTCTGAACTCAGTCTCTGTCCAAACTCGAAATGACAATTGAAAAGCAGCACATTTGGTCTTTTGTGCCGTGTTTAGTCAGGTGCCTGCTCACACAAGAGACGGATCACCGTTGACTCACAAATGGACGGGATCCATCAGGAGACAAATAAATATGAGCATGGGTGGTCTGACTGCACAAAAACACAATGAATGCAAATATTGAGTTTATCCTGCCATGAAACAGACAGGTAGTTAGTGTTTGATGAATTGAGCATCACTAGTACTCGTGCAGCTCGTGTATGCTAATCTCAGTTTTGTGTTTTGTTCGCTCAGGGGAACGGCTATCTCAGGGATCGTGTTTGGCGTGGTGTTTCTGATGGGCGCGGTGGCCGCCATCTTTCTGTGCATCTGTATGTGTGTGAAGAACAGCCGCGGGGCGAGAGTGGGCGTCTTCAGCTCGTCATACATCAACACTGTGACTCAGGGTTACCCAGGTAACACAACAACACACACAAGCCTTCACACTGACTAACCACAACCAGCACACAAGACACCTAATCTTCAGAGAAAGTTGCTAAAGGAAGGTTGATTTGTTGCTAAAAGTTGCTAAATGACGTTGTGATGTCGTTGAGTAATCACGACGCAAAATTGTGTCACAGCGTCAAATCTCAGCAGATAATGTATTTTATACATGTTCATTTAGATTTGTTTTTAAATAATATGCATAATATAATATAAATAACAATGCTTGAACGCTTACACATTTTTGAATGATTACAATTATTTTTTTTTTTTTAATTGCTAGTAGACTAGTAATACTACACATTCTCAACAATTATGCTTTAAGCAGTGTATTAGTAGTTAGTTAGTGTGCTACACTCTAAGGGCACAATCTCTAAAGAATTTTCCTTTTTGCTTTGTGCTCTGTACTTGGTCTTAAAAAGTCTTAAAGTGTTAAATTAACCTTCATAAATCCCACAGAAACCCTATAACATCCATTTCACAGAATTCTCTGACAATTACAAACACTTTACCAACAATAAAACTAGGGCTGTCGCGGTTAAGGAATTTCCCTTGCGGTAATTTTGAGTGTCTCAATAGCGCGGTATGCGGTATTACCGCGCATATATATATATATATATATATATGTATGTATATATGTATATGTAATCTGTGTGTGTATGTGTTACGATGTAAGGAGGTCATATTCAGAAACCAATCAAACCGAAACTAAATCCCGTTGAAACAGGAAGTGAAGTAAACAGAAGAGAATGACAAAATAACGGTCCACTTAACAAAACATAAACCTGACAATAAGATCATTAGTATATTGTTAGCCTATACATACAGTTAGTTCTGATCCTCGAATCTGACTGACAAGATACTTTTTCTGTTGATATTTCACCTGCGTGTTCTAGACGGGCTGTCAGTCAGTGCAGCTTCATTGTTTCACACAAGATACTGTCTTTGAGTGAGTCTTTAAACCGTTCATTCAACAACACGTTCAAAAGCGCTGATTCATCCAGAGATTTGTAATGAAACACGCTGTTTAAATCATTTTAACTTTGAGCGCCACTTTTAAAGGCTCAGCTGACCAGCGCGGTATTGCGAAATTGCGGTTACCGCGACAGCCCTAAATAAAACTAGACTTAAAAGTTATGACATTTTGTATCAAGTCTATATCACTTTTTTTATAAGTTGCATATATAATACTTGAATGTTTATGCATATTTAATGAGATGATGTCGAATTTGCTTATTTTGAACATTTAAATGTGCCAGAACTTGTATGTTGTATGCATATCTAAAAAATTTTAATAAATTGTTTAATTTCTCTATATGTTGCCACAGTTAGTACACTGTAAAAAGTGATAAGTTGACTTAACTTAAAAAAAATTGAGGAAACTCGTTGCCTTAAAATTATTAAGTAAATAATTTTTTTTTTTTAAAGTTAAGTGAGCTTGACAATTCACTTAACTAATTTTTTTTAATTATCATTTACTTAAACATTTTAAGGCAACGGGTTTCCTCAATTTTTTTAAGTTAACTTAACTTGTGTTTTTTTAACATATGCTATGCTCTATATTTTCTTTTCTTTTAGCTTTTTCTGTCTGGAATCATAAATTTGACACTGTCCCTATCTAAATAAACTAACAAATAAATAAAAGGTTATGTGGTTAGTAAACATCTTGTATTCAGTTAAACAGATATAATGAACATGTTAAGCAATAATTAAAGCTTTTGATCATAACGCTTATAATATAAGGTAATATTTGACAGTTTTTTATGTCGATCCAAATATAAACAAAGCCTATGAATCTCTCCTGCTTGTTGCTCCCGTAAACGCAGCGTTCATTTCCAGTTCTGTCTCATTCTTCTCAGGTCCTCCACCTCCTTACAGCTACGATTATGAGATGTATCCTCCTGATCTACGGCCGCCTCCATACACACCCACTCCACCCAGAGCGACAAACTACTCTCCACCTCCACCCTATCCAGGCTACAGCCGCAAATGAGCCTCCTGATGTGTGTTATTCTGAAAGGACGCACAAAATAATGCACAAAAATCCCTGCAGAACCGCCAGACTGGTGCTCTGTCGAAAAAGCAGGGATTTCCACGCACTGGAGCAGCGCAAAGATGATTCTTACATGAGGATTGGAGTATTTTAATTTATGACATGGACATATATGGTCTAACGAACACTAATAAACCTTATTAGGCAACATGAGACCAGGACAGGCCAAGAAACTGTTTTCTTTCGATGCGCTTGTTGAAGATCAGTGTTATCTCTTTAATTGTCGAATGAAATTAACTGTTAATATGGGAGTAAACGTCATATGTGTTGTACAGAGTAACATTTTATTCTTATACCTAAAATGTGTCCGAGTGTCTTGATTAATTCATTTTTATCAACTGAGGAAATAATATGGTGAATGTATTTATTCATAGAAATCTGAAAGAGCAAGTTGTATTTGTAGTTGGCTACTGTTACGAAAACACACCAGGTGTAGTTAACTGTTCACCGATTGTGTCCAAACAGCAAAACATTAATGCAATTTATGTCTGTTTTTACTTTTAGTAATAAAACTGAAGGCTGCATGCTCGTGTTTTCCGGTGTGGTGCTATCGCACAGTTCTTTAGCAAAATATTTTATTCTTTGAAAGCTCATTTGCACACAAATCCAAGAAAGTACATTAAAATATAAAAAGATTTCGAAATACTGAATATGAGAATTTACTGAACTAGACTAATAGGCTATTACACATGTATAATAATGTTTTCATGCTCGTCCACACGGTGGCAGCAAAAATGAGCCTAATTCAATTCTCCAGCTTGAACATAATCTAGAATCCAAGACATTTAATGTTGTGATTTCCTTTTTAGAAATGTAAAATAAAATGCATGCATTAGATGAGCAATGTCTCATATTTTATAGTGATACGGTAAAAATAAACTAAGCACATTTTAAAAATGAAAAAAACAAAACAATTAAATTAAAATTGATTGAAAAACAGATAACTGACTGAAGAGTAAAGTATTTTTGTTATTACTGTTATAGCTGAAAAGCTGAAATAAATAATCTCAAGCTGAAATAAATAATACGTTTTATGTAATAAAAACAAATATAAATACAAATACGTATAAAATAAATAATTAAATATATTAAAAATAATTAAGTAAGACTAAGGTTGCCAGTATTTTCCCTGCTCCCCCTCCCGTACATTCATTCGCTCGCTGTCCGGTCAGGTGACGCGCTGTTCTGACTCGCCATCGCAGGATCATCGCATTCTTCTCAGAGCCGACGCGATCCACACACCGACATCTTACACCACACGGATATTTTACTCGGTACAGAGCATCGCAGTTTGCTGGAAGCACACAGAAGAGGCGCAGAATGGGCTGTCGAGAGCTTTTTATATTACTGATGGCCGCGACATCGACGCTCGCTGTTGAGGTAAGAAATCGACAAAAGCGCCGCTGATCAAATAGTCGATTCAATGTAACCATCATCGCAGCGATAGATGCACCAGAACGGCCGCACTACGATTAAGCCGCGATAACGTGGAACGTTCATTTCAATGCAAAATATCGCGGCGGTATTTTTTTTCTTTTCTGTTTATGTCGTTTCTAAACCAGAATAAGGTTTAATATCTAACCCTTGTGTATTCGTTTTATAGTCGTATAATGTTACGCAAGGAATGTTTCGAATAAAAAATCGCTACATACGTGTTCTGCGGAACGTTCCGCTTGATCGGGCGCTGTTTAATGAGCGATATTTTATATCCGACGACATACAGGATGAACGGATACTGTATAACAGATCCATAAATTAATATTAATAATCGAACTGTCAGGCTGAAGGTGATATAGCGAAAGGCAGCGGCGTTTAAACGCCTAATGTGTCGCGTTCGAACATAAAGTGACATTCGCTGATTCAGTAAATCACGCGTTACGTTTTTTGTTGTTTGTTTTTTTACTGTATTTTGGTGTGGATCCAGCTGGTTAATGGAGGAATGTGTTCGGTGGCCTGTTGGGTTGGGATCAAACAGGAATCACAATGGGATCAAACGCGAATCCTCCAGGAATCAACCGAGATCCTGGATCATCTGGAACCGGAAAATAAGAGTTTGATTTTCTGGGAGTGATTCCAAATTATGATTCACTCTTCCCTGAGGTTTTCATCGAGTAAATCAGTGTGTTGTTATCGCTGGGTGTGTGTGGAGAAGATGATTTTTCTGACGTCGGGATGCCTTTGATCTTTTTTCCTCAGCCTTTGTTGGCGATGTTTCTTCTAAACGTGACTCGATAAAATGAATCATTGTGCTAATATCGCTAAATACGTGCCGTTCCGTTCCGTTGAGAGGAACGCGTTGTGTGTGAACGCCCCCCAAGATGGCGGCTGAACTACATTGTGTTTCGAGGAACACGCTATTTTTAAACGCTAACTATCAGTTTAAGTGTATTTTTACTGTAAGACACATTGTCTCTGGGTTGGTCTAAGCCTGTAATTTTCCACACCGCAGTCAGTGTGCGTCTCCACTGTATTCTCACCATTCCTAGACTCTTAAAGGATAGGCTAAGTGTTTTTTTTGGGAGTATACCATGGTATTTTGGGATGAGACTGGGGTACCTTGCCAATACCTTGATATATGTGAATATTGTAATCATTGGTATATAAAATACCATGGTATCACCCTCAGATTCCATCAGTATAATGAGAGAATGAATGATGTAAACAGCATTGGCTTGAAGCACACGAGTCATTTTTGAGGCCATAATGGGATGTTGCTGTTTATTGTGCTACAGAGTAAAGATATTGATTGGCTGTTAGTAACAGTGTTATGGTGGGTTGTGGTTTTGTTGGTCTTGCCACTAAAAGGTTTGACAGATGTTTCATGCTCGTGGACAAATGTTAAACTCATGCTGGGTTCAGGACATGTTTATACTATAGTATTGGAACCCGGACTGGGCGTTTTATGTGTTCCTCTGCCAGTTAAAGATGTTTAATATGCATCTTAATTTTTATGTATTTTTCTGAAATGGCTAAAAGCTGTTCTTCAACCACAGGAAGCATCATTTCAGCCAATAATGCCAGAGTTTAAGTAAAATAAACAAACATGACCTGTTTTCCCATGCACTTTTTTCACTAAATGAACCCAAAGAATTTTATACCTTCTTATATTTATATTTATATTTATATAATAATAATTGCCCAAGTTTTCATTAAATATTTGAATAGGTATATTAACTGTGCATTGTGATATCACAGCGTTTTTTGATTGCACATTGTCAGCAGTGAATATTTGATATGGCTTTATGTCATGTAAACGGCTGCAGAATTGTTTATTTTCATTTGTACCTTGCATAAACATCACATTGCATGCTTCAGTTAGCCATTGTCATCCGCTTGTTTTCAGAACTCTAGGTCTGTAAAGGTCGGTCACTGGTGTGGCTGGCATTGAGACGAGCCGTGGGTTTGTGCTCTGAATGAGAGGCTTTGTTGGCTGTAACATGCGTGTCAGCAGGTGAGCGATGCTCATAGCCAACACAACAGCTTTCTGTGCAAAACCTCCCTGTAGCGCTGGCCCATAAATAGCCAATGTTCATAAACAGATTTCAGTCATTTTGCAGAATTAAACAACAATATCTCAGTGAATGAGATGTGTTTGATTTATCTGAATATTGAAGATGCTGTTAGGCTAGCAGTCATTCGTTTGAGTGCTTCAGAGATTTCACTGAATCTGTTCAAAACTCAGATTTGAATGTTTCAAACTTCTCATATGCATTATTAACCGGACATGTTCACAGAAATCTCTTCATGACATTTTTCATATATTTAGACATATGTGTATGAATTCTACTGTTTATTTGTTCATATAATTAAAAATGAATAAACATGATTAATCATCAACCATTCATTTGCGTTGTTATTCAGAAATATTTACAAATGTCTCTGCCAGGGTTATCATCGTTAACTAAAACAAACTAAAATTAAAACTATTTAAAAAAAACAAAAAAACACACATTTTCTTTACTTCAAATAAAATAAACATTAACTGAACTAAAGTCAAATATAATATAGAATATAAATATGTTCAGGTATAGTTGCCAAGGCAGTTTAACTTGATGTGCTAAAATAACTAAAACTGAAATAAACAATAATAAAAACTATATAGACATATTTTTTTAAAAAGTACTAAAATGACAAAAGCACACAATAAAATTAGTAAAACTTTAACATTAAAATGAAAACAGATTTGTTTGTTTTTTTTAAATGAAATTATTAATAAAAACTCTAATAGTATCTCAATGAGATTAAAAAATAACACTGATCTCCCCGTTGCATTTTTCTTATTTTAAAACGTTTTAGTAAAATATATGTACGTAAAAATTGCTGTTTATTGGTGCATCTAAATAAAAATAAATAGATATGATTCATTATCATCAATTCATTTCATTGTGACTCAGAAATGCTCAGAAGTCTTGATGTGCGATATTAAAATCTTTTAGTAAAAGTAAATACAATAAATAAATACAATAAAAAAAATTTTGAGTGAAAAACAGTTTTTAATTAAAACATTTTTTATTGTATTTTTATGCATTAAATGCCTTTTTAAGAACAAATATGTAAATAATGTGTCATATATTTATATATCTCACAGTAATGGTGAATAAGTAGTTTTAGTGACCCAAACAAGCATTGCATATGCAGTTTTTACCCCCCCAAAAAAGTATTATCCATTGCTTACTAGATTTTTACTGTATTTTCATGCATTTAATGGCCTTTTAAGATTGCGTAACGTAAGTAATGTCATATATTTCACAGTAATGATGAATCAAGTGAGATTTGAGAAGCTCCGCTGTTAGTCATACGGGGCCGATGGTAGAATCCACAGGAAGTGTGTGTGCTGCCATGGTAACGGACCCGCGGAGGGTCTCTATAATTACGCATCTATATTATATGGCAAATGTTTGTAGTGGTTCGATTTGACCTCTGACCTTCGCAGTCCCACGTGAACGGCGCAGCCTCGTCCCAGAGGAAGAGTAATGATGCCGTAACCTTCACGCTCCCGCTGCCTCATGGGAAATGGGACTGATGTGGTAAAGCAGCTTTGAAATGATTTGTATTGCAAGAAGAGCTACAAATAAATGTGAAACAGCTGCGGTTATTATTGTCATCTTGATATTGCTCATACAGATTTATTTGTGAATCAGTGCAGAGTTAATGTTAAGCAGAGTTTTATTGCTTTTATAAGCAGATGAGCTTACAGGCCTTTAGCCTTGATATATATATTGACCAGTGGGCTACTGAAATCTGTTACTGTTTATCGGTGCATAATCTGCATTAAACAATGAATCAATTTGATTCATCATCAGTGATTCATTTGTGCTATCACTCAGAAATGTTTCTGAAAATCTCTCTTAGGGTTATTATAGTTAACTAAAACTAAAATTAAACCATTAAAAAACACTTTCTATACTTTAAATGACTAAAATTAAGTTTAAAAAAAAATTTTTTTTAGCTAGTTGTCAATGCAATATTTTTCTTAACTAATTAATAAACTATTAAATAATGAAAACAACACAAATAAATCTTTAACTAAAATTTATATAAAAACTATGATTCAAACTATTAATAAAAACCATAACAGTATAATAACACTGTAGCATGTTTTAAAATGCGTCAGTAAAATATATGTAAATAAATATTGCTGTTTATTAGTGCATATAAATAAAAATGAATAAATGTGATTCAGCATAATTCATTTGTACACTGAAGCCTTGAAGTCAAAATGTTTTAGTAAGACATGGGTAAATGTTTTTTTTTAAATGTATAACATCCCCCCCAAAAAATGTAGATTTGACTCATTTCATGCATTAAACACACTTTTAAGTTATTTTAGAGCAAATCTGTAAATAATGAGATTGTTTGGTGGGAAACTTGATTGTGATGAAGCATGCATTTTTTATAACGCAGCTTTGAAGCACTTTGTATTGTGAAAAGACCTACAAATAACGAGCTGAGGTTTTCATTTTCGTCATGAAATTGCTTATACTGATTCATTATTCTGTTGATGAAGTGAATGCTTTGATGAGCAAATGAACTTGCAGTTGTGGCCTGGTTTATGATAGATACAGTGAGAACACTTGTCTTCAGTTCTGGTTTTGCGTTGATGAATGTAGATTTCTCCTTAAAGCGGTGCTGTTGAACTGTAATGCATCAGATGCAGTATTTGTAGGACTGCAGATGTGTCGTGGTCTCGTGGGTCGTTCTATATTTAGCGTTCCTCTGGAGAGAGAGAGAGAGAGAGAGAGAGAGCCACGCCCGTCTCTGCTCTCCTTCCTCAGCGCTTCAGGACTCTGGAGCTGATGATGTGATGTTGAGACCGTAGCGTGAGTTCTGAATCAGGTTCAGTAGTTCAGTGTTTGTGGGTCAGTGACGTGACGCTCGGCTTTTGTGTCTAATCTACTATTCATTCCCCTTAAAAACACACAAATGCATGTGATGCACTGAGAAAAGCTGCTGTGGGATTTAGTGCGCTTGCTTGTTCTGTATGACTGGCATTTATTGCATCATATGATGAATTGTTCGTTGTGTCTGCTGAATGAATAAATGTGATTGGAACAGTTTCAGTCAGAGATAACTAGTATATTTCACAAATATTTACAAAGAAATGGTGAGAGCACGTTGAATTAAACATGAGATTTTGAGGTAGAAAGACTGAAGTAGTATTTTCTTGTAAAATGTAGGCCTACTTCAGCAATCTTTGCAAAAATTGCTTGTGATGTTTCTCAGTTTTACAACAATTTCTGCTAGTAAATTTATGGATAATTACGCTGATTTAAACATTACTTTTTGAAATAGAAGGACTGAAATAGTATTTTAGATTTTTTATTCAATAATCTATTAAAAAATTGCTTGTGGGAATGTAGTTTGGAATGATTTCACAGAAAGGTAAGTAATTTAGAATTAAACATTAAATTTTGAAGTAGAATGACTGAAATTAGTAATTTCTTGCAAAACATACTTTACTAATCTTTCATTTATGATTTTTTTTTTCCTCATTTTTACTTGATTTTTTTCCCCTTTCATTTCCATTCAGAAATTATTAGTAAATTTCACAAATAATTGCGAGGAAACGGCAAGTAATTAAACATGATTTTGAATGCTGTGAATATTGTTGGGTCCTAACACATAATTCTTATGATTTCTCATTTTACTTAGAAGCAATTTTTCCTAAAAAAAAAATTGCTGGTAAATTTTACAGGTAATTGCAAAGTTAATGCATTAAATGAAACACTTAATAACACAACTTGTGTATAAAAGAGTAGTTATTTTGTGCTAAACCGTGGCAGAAACACAGTCTTTCTTCAGTAATGTGGTTCATGGGCGGCTCTTTCTGCTTCCTTCTCCTGTTTACTCCCAAAGTGGACGTCCACTGTTTGTGCTACAGTGTGTGTGTGTGTGTGTGTGTGTGTGTGTGTGTGTGTGTTTGTAGTAAAACGTCTGTTTTCCGGTGACCTACATTTGCAGCGAGAGCAGGAGCGTTTGAAGGATTGTCGTTATTATGATTGTGTTTTACTGCGGTCATCTTTTCCAGTCTGAATTTGGGCAGAAGAGCGTCTGATTGGATGAAGGCGTGATTTTGAAGGAGCGAGAGCACAAGTGCGTCATTAATGTTGATGATTTGCGTGTGTTTGACTGTCGCTCCATCATCCGTCAGTCTCAGATCTCATATGCTGTATTATCCATGAATATATCAGCGATATATCAGAGGCAGGATCAGGACTGAATAATGTAATCATGTATTCAGTGATTTGTGTGGATCGGATTATAGGCTGTTATTGGATACCAGATACCAGATTACTAAAATATTAAACATGCACACTATCATAGTGTATATAAAATATAGCCTATCTACATCACATAACATTTAAAGTTCTTACATTTTTAATTTTCTAAAAATGTAATTTTTTTTTAAGTTCTTAAACAGTTTTTTAGATGTTATCATATCCAGATTTTTATATTATTTCCTAAACTTAACTGTAATTAAGATTTTCTGAACATGATCATGTTTTGATGCCTAATTTCACACAATAAATGTTTATATCACAGAAGTGCAAACTATTTCAGATTGATTCGGTTTAATTTTAAAAATGTATATGTAATACCATATAGATAATATTTACAGCAATAATATTATAAATGAATGTGCTGTTGTTATTTTGTCGTGATATAGTAGTTAATTCAATCATATTAAATAATAAATTTGATTTCTCTTTTATCTCAGCTCTTTTAGTTACCATATACACATTATGTTTCCCCATATTTTTTTTTCAAAATAAAATAAAAAAAAATTCTAAATAAAAAAAGTACCGCATTATCTTGACCATTATAATGTTTGATTCACTATACACTGTATAATTTATGATTTTTATACTTTTTTGAGTGAATATTGGGTATTAGTTCAATCTAAATGAAGTCTTGTGAGTTGTTTGAGTGTTATATATGAGAGTATATTTCATATGCAGTAATAATTGTAATGAGATCTCTCGTTTGTGGACCTGATGTGCAGAGACTTTTTCCCAGAAGACACTGGGGTTAATGGGTGTGAGGCTGACGGTCGCCATGGCAGCAGAGCGTGGCAACAGTCACACAGGCGTGTGTGTGTGTGTGTGTGTGTGTGAAATAGAACAATTTAATTGAAATAACCTACACAACACATTTGCACTGGTCTGACTTATCTGACTTTGTTGCAGTAAAACAGCAGATATGAGTGTATTTCTGTTTAAAATAAAGTAGAAAACAGTGTAATTCACTGCTGTGATTCTGTATAATGTCGATTGAGGACTTACACACCTGTTTCTCTGCCTGTCTCTCGTCCTGGATGAGCATCACTACACCTGTCAGGAACACACCTGCCTCTTCATTCACAAGAAGAGAATATGATTTATTGATTTCTCTCTTTTGATGTCGGTGTTAAATGTGAAGGGTCTGCGTGCGACTGAGCATCTCATCCTGACGCCTTGTTAGCTGGTGATATGCAGTGATCTCCATATCGCCGTCCTCAGGCGTGTGTGTGTGTGTGTGTGTCAGGCGTGTCTCACACACACACACACACACACACACACACACACAGGTCCTGAGCTGCTCTGATAACACTCTTCTCAATCACAGCGCTGTATTCGCATGTAAATGTGACGAGAGCTCAGCAGATGGACAGACATTCATCTGACCGTCACACAGCACTGAACCCAGCCTGACTGATATATATATATATATATACTGTGTGTGTATACTAGTATATACTGTTACTGTGATATTAGATTTTCAGTTCAGTGTGTGATTGAGTGTGGATTGGTTTCCAGCTCCTCACTGCGGTGGTTAATGTTCAGTCTCATAATTCAACACAGTTACTCACATATTAAAGTCGTTTGATCAAATATTTGCTCAGTGGTTGGTTTTCTTCAGATGTTGCTAATTCATGGCTCAATGCACGTTTACATTTTTCCATCGACTACTACAAATGATGTTTAATATGCATAAGTGCTCAAAGTGTCTCTTTTGATTAAAAACCAGGGTTATTGTAGTTCACTAAAAATAAAACCATTAAAAATGTTTCATTACCTAAAATAAATGCTGAAATCAAATAAAACTCGGTAACACTTTACAATGAGGTTCAGCAAGGTTAGCAACATTAGTAAACATCAACAATACTTCTACAGCATTTATTAATTTTAGTTAATGTTAATTTTAGCGTTTACTAATGCATTATTAAAATCACAAGTTGTGTTTGTTAACGTTAGTTAATGCACTGTGAACTAACAATGAACAACTGTATTTTCATTAACTAAGATGAACATTAAGATGAATAAATAGTGCATTATTCATTGTTTGTTCATGTTAGTTAATACATGAACTAATGTTAACAAATGACTCCTTATTGTAAAGTGTTACCAAAAACTTTAATAAATAAAATAAAATAGTAAAACGCATAATTATATAGTAACTATATGAGTATACAGAGTATGCAACTATAATTGATACTAAAGTAACACTGACTTGTTTGAATCCAGAAAGAGTCTAGAGCTTTAAAATGAGTTCATCTTGAGATTTCTGACTGTGATATCTCGGCAGATCTAAACACATTTGAAGCTCTACAGAAGATGTGTGTGAGATTAATGGCTCTTTTTCTCAGGAGGAACGTCTGAGAATCAGGAGAGACTTGTATAAATGAGAAGCTCGAACGGTGTGTTATTAACTAGAACAGATGACCTACAGTCAAACCAAATCCAGCATTTCTCACATTATCTCAGAGTTAAACTGTGTCAGAACTAATTCATCTTGATAATAACTTTGATAGAAAGGTATGTAATGAATTCAGTTGAATAGCTGTCAGCTGTTAAAGTTAAGAACACAATTAGATAAAACCAGTTTAGCTCAAACAATCACCAAGAGATGCTTCGTTTAGTTCAGTCTGTGTGTAAAAACATCACATTAGCAATTAAAGAAAAACACGCTCAGCTCAAAGTTATTTTTGATCCCAAATTTTTGGTTTGACTGAATTTCTAACATGCATCTCTAAAGCTTGTTGATAAATAAAGATTGATTTTGGATGCTTTTGTGTGTCGTTAGCAGTGGAGGTCAGAGGTCATAGGTCAGAGACGCTCGGTATCTGATGGTTTACGGTCAGCAGGTGTGATCTGACAGCAGGAGGTCATGTGACTCAAATCCTCTGATCTCTCACTAAGCCCCGCCTGCCTTAGTTACCGTCGCTAAGCCTGTCGATCACGTCCACCTGCTCTTGTTCAGATTGAGTGAATCATTTCAGAAATGAATGATTCATTAATCCAGGATTCATGTGTTTATCGTCCATTAAACATTCAGCAGGTATTCTCGTGTGATTCTGCTCTGGAGAAGCCTGAGGGATGAGATATAAGTGAATCACACCTGCTTCAGGAATGTGTCTGATGCCGCTGGTGTCTGTTGGGGGCGTGGCTTCAGCAGGATGATTGACAGCTGACTGTGAGCGGCACCTGAGGTCATGATGACTCTAACCAGTGGCTTTATGGGAGTTTATCCCGAATCCCCGGCTGACCCTGTGAGCCCACGCATGTCCACGTGTCAGGATGACATGTGCCGGCCTGTGAAGAAACAGACGGATTTGTGTGTGTGTGTGTGTGTGTGTGTGTGTATGTGTGTGTCCTTGTTTATGCTACATTGAGGGGACCAAATGTCCACACAAGGATAGTAAAACCGGTAAATGTTGACCTTATGGGGACATTTTTTAGGTCTCCATGAGGAAACAAGCTTATAAATCATACAGAGTGAGTTTTTTTTGAGAAAGTAAAAATGCCTGTAGTCTCCTGTAAGGGGTAGGTTTAGGTGTAGGGTTGGTGTAGGACAATAGCACATACAGTAAGTACAGTATAAAAACCATTACGCCTATGGAGAGCCCCCACAAGGATAGCAAAACAAACCTGTGTGTGTGTGTTCTTGTTTATACTACATTGTGGGGACCAAATGTCTCTACAAGGATAGTAAAACCTGAAATTTTCTTTCAGGTTGCGGGTTTTTCAGGTTTCACCTGTGGTCCCCAAAAAAATGATTAAAAATATTAAATGATGTTTATCTGAAAGTGTAAGAATGCAAACAGGTTAGGTTTAGGGGTTAAAAAATATTGTTTGGTCAGTATAAAAGTAATAGAAGTCTAGTCCCCACAATTCACAGAAACAAACATGTGTGTGCATGAGAGAGAGAGAGAGAGAGTGTGTGTGTGTGTGTGTGCATGAGAGAGAGAGAGAGAGAGAGAGAGAGAGAGTGTGTGTGTGTGTGTGTGTGTGTGTGTGTGCATTTGATGTTGATGCAGTAATTGAGTGTTTTTGATGGGAATGTTGGTGTTAATAAGACAAAAAATTGGAAAATTATGCAAATTTGCATGCTTCATATTTAATGCGTATTTTATTTTTGTGCAGTAAAGTTGATTAAAGTAAAGGGTATTTTGAGGGGTTCAGCTGTAGTATTGCACATTGTATATATTTCTGTTTATAATAACATCACAGTCTGATCACAAACAGGACATTGTTTTCTTGGTCTGCTAATACGATTAACGAACACAAAATGTTAGCAGGTCTTCCTCTTTCAGTCTGTCTCTTGCCCACGCAAGTCTTTGTCCTCCTCAACACAATGCGCTCATTCAGAGACGTTTCTCAGACTCAAACTCCCTCAGACGGGCGTCACAAATTACACAAAGTTTGTGCGTCTGAAAAAAGCTTGCGAACAAAAGCTGTTATTACGATCTGCAGGCGTCGAGGTGGAGACGGAGAACTTCACTGTTTGTACTCAGTATTTAATGACTTAAGGAACATTAAGGAACAAATGATTAAAACTAAGTGAGTGAGTATCCAATTATGGGGTTGGGAAAATAATCTTGTTTTTTTCTTCTTTTTTTTTCTAATCCCATTGGCTGATATTTCTTTCTTGTTTTAAGCATACACACTTATTTATTTTATTTTTTTTTAGAAAGCAAAGTTTGATATCTTAATTTTGCTTCTCAATTAAATGTATCTTGATTTAGATATTGTTAATGGAAAACAACACAAAAATACTAAGTAAGGATTTTTTTTAACTCCTTCCTGATGAAGTGTGTATGGAAGCTCATTTACACCACCGATTAAAAAATTAAATAAAGGTAATTCTGACTTTTTTCTTGCAATTGTCAATTTACATCTCGCAATTCTGACTTTTTTTCCTCAGTACTGCATGATTTTAACTTGCAATGGCAAGTTATAAAGTCAGAATTGCATGATATAAACACAATTCTAAGAAATTAAGTAGCAACTCTGAGAAATAAAGTCGCAACTCTGAGAAATAAAGTAGCAACTCTGAGAAATAAAGTAGCAATTCTGAGAAATAAAGTCGCAACTCTGAGAAATAAAGTCGCAACTCTGAGAAATAAAGTCGCAACTCTGAGAAATAAAGTAGCAACTCTGAGAAATAAAGTAGCAATTCTGAGAAATAAAGTCGCAGTTCTGAGAAATGAAGTCGCAATTCTGAGAAAAAGCCGCAATTCAGAAATAAAGTCGCAATTCTGAGAAATAAAGTCGCAGTTCTGAGAAATAAAGTAGCAATTCAGAAAGTCGCAGTTCTGAGAAATAAAGTAGCAATTCTGAGAAATAAAGTAGCAATTCTGAGAAATAAAGTCGCAGTTCTGAGAAATAAAGTAGCAATTCAGAAAGTCGCAGTTCTGAGAAATAAGGTCGTAATTCTGAGAAATAAAGTCACAATTCTGAGTAATAAAGCTACAATTCTGAGAAATAAAGTCGCAATTCTGAGTAATAAAGTTACAATTCTGAGTAAACGTTAGAACTGCGAGATATAAACTCACAATTCTGAGAAATAAAGTCGCAGTTCTGAGAAATAAAGTAGCAATTCTGAGAAATAAAGTAGCAATTTTGAGAAATAAAGTAGCAATTTGGAGAAATAAAGTAGCAATTTGGAGAAATAAAGTAGCAATTCAGAGAAATAAAGTAGCAATTCTGAGAAATAAAGTAGCAATTCAGAGAAATAAAGTAGCAATTCTGAGAAATAAAGTAGCAATTCTGAGAAATAAAGTAGCAATTTTGATAAATAAGGTCGTAATTCTGAGAAATAAGGTTGCAATTCAGAAAGTCGCAGTTCTGAGAAATAAAGTAGCAATTCTGAGAAATAAAGTAGCAATTTTGATAAATAAGGTCGCAATTCTGATAAATAAGGTCGCAATTCTGAGAAATAAAGTTGCAATTCTGTGAAATAAAGTATCAATTCTGAGAAATAAAGTAGCAATTTTGAGAAATAAAGTAGCAATTCAGAAAGTCGCAATTCTGAGAAATAAAGTAGCAATTCAGAAAGTCGCAGTTCTGAGAAATAAAGTAGCAATTCTGAGAAATAAGGTCGCAATTCAGAAAGTCGCAATTCAGAGAAATAAAGTCGCAATTCAGAGAAATAAAGTCGCAATTCAGAGAAATAAAGTCGCAATTCTGAGAAATAAAGTCGCAATTCAGAGAAATAAAGTCGCAATTCAGAAATAAAGTCGCAATTCAGAAATAAAGTCGCAATTCAGAGAAATAAAGTCGCAATTCAGAGAAATAAAGTCGCAATTCAGAAATAAAGTCGCAATTCTGAGAAATAAAGTCACAATTCAGGAATAAAGTCGCAGTTCTGAGAAATAAAAACAGAATCGCAAGATATAAATTTGCAATTGCGAGAAACAAAGCCAAAGTTGTGAGATAAAAAGTCGCAATCTCCTTGTTTTATTTTTTATTCAGATAATTGTATTTCTGCGCTCGCGCTCACTGAGTAACCGGTTACTGACGCAGGAAGAGTTTATTCACTCGTGAAGCAGTCCTGAGAGCTGATGAGGGTTGAACACTGATAGATTCATTGAGGCAGTCAAGGTTTAACCTGTTTAGTCTTGTGTTCTGGCGTTATATCAGGCCACTCCTGGTGTTTTGGCTTCATCCTAATCTACCGTCTGAACCCGTCCTTCACCGCTGACGGGAACACACTTCCATTACTCAGTCTTTCCCTGTGAGGACTTTTATGCTGCACTGCAAAAAAAATGTTTTCCCTAGTATTAATGGCGTTTTCTAGTATAAATATCAAAAAATTCTTGAATCAGGATGCATATACTAGAAAACAAGCCATAAATACTAAGGAAGAAAATATTTTTTGCAGTGCAGTGGTGTATTTCAGAGTGACGCAAGGTTTTTAATGGGACAGAAATGAAGAGCGTCTGTGGTTGTGTTCTGCCGCAGGTTCCGTCGGACTCCAGTACCGGATTGCTGGCCGAGCCTCAGGTCGCCATGTTCTGCGGGAAACTCAACATGCACATCAACATTCAGACGGGAAAATGGGAACCCGATCCGTCCGGAAGCAAGAGCTGCGTCGGGACAAAAGAGGGAATCCTGCAGTACTGCCAGGAGGTGAAGGCAGCGCTCCTATCCTTTATTTATGACTGCAATGCAAGGCCAGAGATAATGTGTGAAAGATAATATACGAGCCGCTGCGTCATCAGAGCCACTTTGACCCAGAAACACATCAGAGTTTATGATGCTCTTTGCTGATTAATGACATTTCAGTTCAGATATTGTGCCATAGTATGTTGGACTATAAAGATTAGATAATTTATTCAAACATTAAATAATTAACACACCAATAATAGGTTAAGACAAAGTATTCAGGCATACAAAAAACAATAGGTAACAAAACACAAAAAATGTCATGTTTTTTAATGAAGTCAGAAAAAAATGTCAAAAAGTTAATGCAAAAGTTGGCCTTTGAAACTAAATGTTTAAATGATTTATTATAAATTTAAGTTTGCATATGTGTTTTATGTTTTGAATCACATTTGATGCATCAGGTTATATATATAAGGACTCACTCAAATTGAGCAAGAAAATAGTCCAGTAAGTGTTCATCTGGAGATATGACTGCAGTTCATATCAAAATCAGTCAAGATCTGACACGAGAAGCAGCAGCTGGAGCTGGACGTCTGTACAATTACACTAAAAGAGCTTTTACTGGAGAAACACAGCTCTAAACTCATGTGTGTGTGATGTTCAGGTGTATCCAGAGCTTCAGATCACAAACGTGGTGGAGGCCAATCAGCCCGTCAGTATCTGGGACTGGTGTAAGAAGGGCCGGAAGCAGTGCCGCAGTCACATGCACATCGTGGTGCCCTATCGCTGCCTGGGTGCGTGAGTCTCTTCATACGCAAAGAAAATATATTTCCTAATATATGAATGATCGATATATTAAATGACATGATGGTATATGTGACCCTGGACCACAAAACCAGTCATAAGGATTTTTATGCATCATCTGAAAGCTGAATAAATAATCTTTCCATTGATGTATGGTTTGTTGGACAATATTTGTCTGAGATACAACTATTTGAAAATCTGGAATCTGAGGGAGCAAAAAAATCTAAATATTGAGAAAATCACCTTTAAAGTTGTTCAAATGAAGTTCTTAGCAATGCATATTACTAATCAGAAATTAAGTTTTAATATATTTACGGTAGGAAACTTATTATATATCGTCATGGAACATGATTTTTACTTAATATCCTAATGATTTTTGGCATAAAAGAGAAATGTATAATTGTGACCCATACAATGTATTGTTGTCTATTGATACAAATATAGCTGTGCTGCTTATGACTGCTGCTGTGCTGCAGGGTCACGAATTAGAAATTATTCAGAATAATACAGTATATAGTGTAAATATATTACAATACATTGAATAATACATAAGGAATTTTCACTTTCATATATTGAAAAACATGCCTTTTATGCCAAAAAAAACAAGCAAAAATATGTGCCAGTGGCGTAAGAACAATAATCTTAATTCAAAGGCTAAACAAGATTATTTTTCTTACTCCATCAGCAGATATTTTTACTTGTTTTAAGCAAAAAATAACAAAATTTGAATATTATTTTCAGAAAACAAGACAAGATATCTTAAGTCATTTAACTTGTCAAGTAAATGCTGCTTAATTCCAAAATTTGTAGATATTTATTCTAGAAAACAAAACAAAATTTATTTATTTTTCAGCGCACTTATATATCACAATATATGTAATTTTATATTTAGCAATACACCTTATAATATATAGATGTACATGTGGTGATATGGTACTGCATGTGTAAAAATATATTGAACATATATTTAATCATGCAGTATATACACACATATATGGAAATATATTTAGCAATCATTTATGATATGCACGTTTCATATTTTAAAATATAGCTAGTTTACAATATATATATATTAATGTTGTTTGGCCAGTCGTCATCCTGACCACAGGCTGTACAGAAATTTATTATGCAATATATTGCATTATATTTTGTAGTATATTGCCATTTATTTTTGTTCCATAAGGGCTCATCATGTTTCTCTCTCTGTATCAGTCGGGGAGTTCGTCAGCGACGCTCTGCTGGTTCCTGATAAGTGTAAGTTCCTGCACCAGGAGCGCATGGACATGTGTGAGAGTCACCTGCACTGGCACACCGTCGCCAAAGAGGTCAGAAACACACAGCAAAAATGTGAAATATTATTGCAATTCAAAACAGCTGTTTTCTGTGTGAATATGTGTTAAGCTGTAATTTATTTCTGTGATGCGCAGCTGTATTTTCAGCATCATTACTGCAGTCTTCAGATCTTCAGAAATCATAATAATATACTGATTTGCTGCTCAACAAACATTTCTGATTATTATCAATGTTGAAAACAGTTGTGCTGCACAATATTTTGGTGGAAACTGATGCATTTTATTTTTGCAGGATTCACAGATGAATAGAAAGTTCAAAAGAACAGCATTTATTTGAAATAGAAATCGTTTGTGGAATTTTAAACGTCTTTTCATCAATTTAATGCATCCTTATTGGATAAAAGTATTAATTTCTTTTAAAAAATCTTACCCCAAACTATTGGATGTTTTTGCATGAGAATTAACATAATAAAAATAGGATATAATCTGTTAATTGTCAGGAAAATAATGCCAAAATAATTTAAAAAAAAATCACCTTTGATGTATGTAATTATTCATTTTATTTGAATGACTGAATAAAATTAATTTGATGTGTGCTGGACATGTTTCAAGGTTATTATAGTTAGAGCTAAAACCATAAAAAAACTGCTATAACTACTACTATCTTTACTATGAAATAAATGGTCACTGAAATAAAATCAAATACTTAAAAAACTTATTTTTAATTACACTTATTTTAGCTAGTTGAATTATTATAAATTTACATTCATATCTGTAGTTGACAAGGCAACATTTCGTTCAGTTTAATTCGAAGTACTAAAATAACTAGAACTAAAACTGAAATAGAAATGAATAAAACTTATATAGACATACGCAACAAATTCTAATAAAAATACGGACATAAAGACCCAACAAAATTACTAAAACTTTAACTAAAATTAACATGAAAGCAGCAAATATAAATATAAAATATAATTCAAAATATTTACAAAAATATGTTTTCGGGAAAACTGTAAATATTCCATTTTATATTTACTTGCTTGTTAGGTAGTATGGGACTGTTTATGTACAAACACAGATTCATGTGTATTTTTTCAGTGTAAGACTCAGATGGGGTTTGAATCACTGTATTGATTTATTTGGAGTGGTTTCATGTCGTCTGTCTGCTGTTTGATAATGAAGTTTCTCCTGTTAGTAAATGATTCTGTCTAATCTCACGCTCTCGTCTCTCTACAGTCCTGCGGCGACCGCAGCATGAATCTCCATGACTACGGGATGCTGTTGCCATGCGGTATCGACCGTTTCCGTGGCGTCGAGTTCGTCTGCTGCCCTGCGGAAGTAGAGAAAGAGCTGGACAGCACAGCCGCGGAGGAGGACGATTCAGACGTGTGGTGGGGAGGAGCCGAGAACGACTACAGCGACAACAGGTGTGTGTGTGTGTGTGTGTGTGTGTGTGTGTGTGTGTGTGTGTGTGTGTGTGTGTGTGTGTGTGTGTGTGTGTGTGTGTGTGTGTGTGTGTGTGTGCACATGACCCTTAGACTCTGACACCTCATTTGTGTTTGATTTGAGTTTAGACTGGTTTTGTGCACTGTAAAGTGTGAACACGATCAAAAACCCCATAATACGATGGCAGATGGTTGGTGTATTATGATGAAGGATTATGCAGATGCTCTGTGTCGTTGTGATTTGATGGTTTGTTTTCCTCCAGCATGACACGAGACGCAGGATCCGAGCCGGCCGTAGTGGAGGATGACGAGGATCCAGACGAGGAAGAGGAGCTTCTGGACAACGACCAGGATGGAGACGGAGACGAGGATGAGGATGAGAAGGAGGAAGAGGAGGAGCGCCAGAGCATCAGCGTTGCCATGACGACCACCACCACCACCACCACGGAGTCAGTGGAGGAGGTGGTGCGAGGTGAGCGTCAGCCAATCACAGCGAGCGTTCGCTCATCATCATCATCATCATCAGACGCAGCTCTTCATGTTAGGGGTGTGCGATATTGACAAAAAATAATATCTCGATATTTTCTGGGATTTTATTGATAACGATAATTAGACAAAATTTTGCTGAGTGTGTTATTGCGCTGGTATCTACCGTAGACAGCTGACTCCTGAAGTTCTTAATATTCAGTGTGCTGGTCAGTTCACACTGATAGAAATTGATCTTTCCAATAAGTTTATATGCATTTTTACCTTTATAAAGCCATTTTTCTAAAAGTGTGCTTGTTCTTCTGAGTCAAATTCTTACATTTAATTAGTGAATTTGAATAAGAAGACATTTGGGCTGTTACCAAGCAAATGAAATCAGTATCAATAAAATTCATCTTTGCAATGCAGAGGAAACTCAGAAGCTGCGTCTGAAGGGGCATTTAGATTCATTTACACTGTTTAATGCAGGACATGAATGCATTTAACCTGCAATTACAGATGCATAAATAATGTTTTGATATATTAAACATAAAACGTTGAATACTGATATTTGAAATGATAAAAAAAAAAAAAAATGTGAAAGATACTTTAAATGTGAAATTAAAACCGCCAGCAGGTGGCAGCAAGCCACTGTTAATAAGTGAGTCATTGCGATTTAACCCGAATTATTTAAACAGTTGATTCATTCAGGAACGAAAGTACGAAACACCATTATGTTGCTCAGAGACACAAAACGGTGCTGTGGCTGTGTTTGGAATTATTTTTGTTGTCGAAATAGCACAAAAACAGGCAATATGGTGTCTCATTCACTCTCTGTGTGATATTGATGATTATATAAATATGTACATTTTCTGTCCCCATATCTTGAATTTTGGGAACAGTCTAAATGCATTTTAAAAGACTGAATCGTGCAGTGAAAGAACACACTCTAAATGCACACTAGTCTTGATTTCATATAATGTAAGTGTGCACTCTTTAGGGGTCTTTTGGAAGGTTTTTGCAAAATGCTCGATAATGTCAAATCTCACATTGTTAAAACAATTACAATGTTATCACGAACGATATATATCGCACACCCCTATTTCACCTGTGTGTGTGTGTGTGTGTGTGTGTGTGTGTGTGTGTGTGTGTGTGTGTGTCGTCAGAGGTGTGTTTTGCGAGCGCAGAGACGGGCCCCTGCAGGGCCATGTTGGCCCGCTGGTATTTTGTGCGTGAGGAGGGCCGCTGCGCTCCCTTCATCTACGGCGGCTGCGGAGGAAACCGCAATAACTTTGAGTCGGAGGAGTACTGTCTGTCCGTCTGCAGCAGCGTCTGTAAGTCACCGACCGAACGACAGACAGCGTTAGGGCTGGGAAAATAAATCGATGCATCGCTATTCGAGAAATGATTCTGAGATTTTCCGAATGCATGCTGATTCTTTCTGGAGTGGATTCTGAGCGTAGTTTTGAGCAGCAGGTGGCGCTGCACGCTCCAGAATCAGCCGTACTCTGCTCGCTTCCAAAGCCTTACACACACTCCAACCTAAAATAATCATTCATAAGATTCGAAAAGGTTGAAGCGAATTACAAGGGTGTTCACAGTGGGCTGTGTTTACATTAATCTGGCAGCATTTGCGTGTGCAGATAAAAACTAGAGCAGAGCGCCATCTGCTGTTTAAATATAAGCTCAGAATCGATTCCAGAGAGAATCACGATGCATTCGGAAGATCTCAGAATCAATCCACGAATCCATTCTACATCGATTTATCGTCGCAGCCCTAAACAGCGTGAGCCACTAACACCGATGAATCTTCACTTACTCTCTCCTCATGACCTCCAGACCCATAATGTACTGTAAGAGTCACTTTCTTCAGCGAAACACAGAAGACAACGCTTAGCAGGATTTTCTGTTCATGTGATGCCAGCGTGATCAGAGTCTGTCAAGATGTAGTGCCTATGATTTCTGCGATGCGGAAAACACGGACTGAATCGCGGGATCCAGTCATAAAAACGGAATTTACTGTTTAACGCGGAATGTCACGAGTTTGAATGGATTAATCAAAAGTTGGTCATTTATACTTAAATCAAATCACGATATGGAGTAGTATCTGTAAATATTAAAGGAACACTCCACTTTTTTTGGAAATAGGCTCATTCTCCAACTCCCCCAGAGTTAATAAGTTGAGTTTTACTGTTTTTGAATCCATTCAGCCGATCTCCGGGTCTGGTGATAGCACTTTTAGCATAGCTTAGCATAGATCATTGAATCCTATTAGACCAGTAGCATCGCGTTCAAAAATCACCAAAGAGTTTCGATATTTGTCCTATTTAAAACTCGACTCTTCTGTAATTATATCGCGTACTAAGACCGGCGGAAAATGAAAAGTTGCGATTTTCTAGGCATATATGATTAGGAGCTATACTCTCATTCCGGCGTAATAATCAAGGAACTTTGCTGCCGTAACATGGCCGCAGCAGGCGCAGTGATATTACGCAGCACCTGAAAGTAGTCCCCAGCTAGGTAACTAGTTATAATATAGCTGGGGACTACTTTCAGGCGCTGCGTAATATCACTGCGCCTGCTGCCGCAGCAAAGTTCCTTGATTATTAAAGTTATTTGATATTACATTTAAAATTAATATTTTAAATCAACTAAAATGCAACTTCATTATTAGAAATGTGTAGTTAATTACAAATATATTTGAATACATGTTATATATATATACGTTTCAATAGAAATGGCATTAAAGTATATTTTAGTTTACCATAAATGCTTGCCAGTGCATTCAGCAGTACTTTAACCATATTTCAAACAATAGACGTAATTATGAAATGATGTATGAAGTACTTGAGTACAGTAAGTACTTCAGTAACAAGCACTTTAGAGTTCAGCTACAGTATTGAATTTAATAACTGCGGTTTAAAGGAGTCTAAAAACCGAATATTTTATTAATGTAAGCGTTATGAGACATTTATGGTGCTTATTTGTTAATGCTGGATCTTGTAAAGAGCAGCGTGAACATCCTGCTAAACGTCTCCTTTTGTGTTCCACTGAAGGAATAAAGTCACACGGGTTTGAAGGTGATGAGGAAGAGTGACTCCGTCAGTCTGATCTGATCTGATCTGCGTGTGTGGGTTTCTCACCGGCGTTTCACTCTTTCTCTGCTGATTCACTCGCATCTTTCTTCTCAATTACTCTCCTGTAACTCAGATTCTTCAACTAATTCATGGTGTTTTTAAGAGACTGAGGTGTGTGTGTGTGTGTGTGTGTGTGTGTGTGTGTTTCATTTGCATGCATAAAATCATTAATGCCATGCTGCTGCTGATCTTTATATTAATGATCGCTTCTCTCTTCATGATTTTATCTGTCAAATGTTCCTTCCAGCTGCTGTTTAGACTTTAATTAATGTTGAGTGGTTTCAATCAGGTCCTTTGATAACGTTGTGCATCAACAAGGGACAGAAAACTCTTGTCTAGCATTTCAGGGTCATTACAGTTGGTTTGCATTACTGGTTTAAGATTTGAATCATCTACAATTCATGATTTAGGATGAATCGCTTTTATTCCTCATTTGTGAGTCACATTTGATAAAAGCATAAATAAATAAATATAAATAGTATTTTGATTGACAGTGTAGGATCAGGAATTATTATAGTTAACCAAAACTAAAATAATTTTTAATTTAAATATTTAAAAAAAACGTTAAAAAAATTTTTTATTTTGAAATAACTTATTTTATTTTTATTTTTTATCATATTATTATTTTTTTTTAAATGTAATTCATTCAATTAAATTTTAATGTATTAAATTTTCTCTTAATTTAACTTGATGTATTAAAATAACTAAAACTGAAATAAAAATGTTTTAAAAACTACATATTTAAAAAAAATCATTAAAAACTAAACAACTAAAACTAACTAAAATTAAAATGAAAAAATAATATTAATAATAAGCTATAATAATATTATCTCAGTGTTGCTAAAATAGCTAAACAGACGTCATCCGGAGATTATCGTATACATCCTCATGCTGCTGGAACTCAAAACACTGGAAAAATGGAACTCATTTGGCACAAAATGTTCCTGGCAGTGAGAAGATGACAGTGTTATATTTGTGACCCTGCAGCACAGACGCAGTCATGAGCAGCACAGGTATATCTGCAGCAATAGACAACAATACATTGTATGGGTCAAAATTATACATTTCTCTTTTATGCCAAAAATCATTAGGATATTAAGTAAAGATCATGTTCTATGAAGATGTTAAGTAAATGTCCTACCGTAAATATATCAAAACTTCATTTTTGATTAGTAATATGCATTGCTAAGAACTTCATTTGAACAACTTTAAAGGTGATTTTCTCAATATTTAGATTTTTCTGCTCCCTCAGATTCCAGATTTACAAATATTGTCCGATCCTAACAAACCACACATCAATGGAAAGATTATTTATTCAGCTTTCCAAACATTGACCCTCATGACTGGTTTTGTGTTCCATGGTCACATTTTCTCATCACTTCTTGTAACTCTGTTAAATCATCTGTGCTGTAATAAAGCTGTTCTCCGATCCGCAGTGCCGACTCCCTCCTCCAGTCCTCCGGACGCTGTGGACCGATATCTGGAGACGCCAGCCGACGAGAACGAACACGCACACTTTCTGAAGGCCAAAGAGAGTCTGGAGGCCAAACACCGCGAGCGCATGTCTCAGGTGCATTCATAGAATTAATACTTTTATTCATCAAGGGTGTATTAAATCGATCAAAAGTGATAGTAAAGACATTAATGTTACAAAAGATTTCTATTTTAAATAAATTTATTCATCTGTGAATCATGAAAAATAAAATGTATCACGGTTTCCACAAAAATAGCGCAACTGTGATTCAATAAATTGATAATAATCAGAAATGTTTCTTGAGCAGTAAATCAGTATATTAGAATGATTTCTGAAGATCATGTGACTCTGAAGACTGCAGTAATGATGCTGAAAATACAGCTGTGCATCACAGAAATAAATTACAGTTTAACACATATTCACACAGAAAACAGGTGTTTTAAATTGAAATAATATTCCCCTGTATTTTTGACCAAATAAATGCAGCCTTGATGAGCAGAAGAGACTTGTTTTAGTAAAATGAATGCATGTGAATGAGATGTTTGTACAGAAATATGAAGTTTAATAGCTGATGGAGGATCAAGTGGTCATTGTTATGTGATTTTCATGTTCTGTAGGTGATGAGGGAATGGGAAGAGGCCGAGAGACAGGCCAAGAGTTTACCGCGCAACGACAAGAAGGCCGTGATCCAGGTCAGTGTGTGTCCTTAACCAGGACATTTCCCCTCGCTCTTACTGGAATACGCTTTCATTTTGCACGAGGGTTTGCTTGACTGTGCTGCGTTTCTCCCGCAGCACTTCCAGGAGAAGGTGGAGGCTCTGGAGCAGGAGGCGGCCAGCGAGCGGCAGCAGCTGGTGGAGACGCACATGGCGCGGGTGGAGGCGCTGCTAAACGACCGAAGACGCCTCGCTCTGGAGAGCTATCTGTCTGCCCTGCAGGCCGATCCGCCCCGGGTACACACACACACACACACACACACACACACATCACAACTACAGTCTAGACCAAGTTCAGAGGCCAAGCGGGCCGCATTCAAACTACATAAAATGCAAAGGGCCACAAATTACAATTTGCATCATCAGACTTTATTTAAAGTGCCCCTATTATAGGTTATGAAAGGTTCATAATTTGGTTTTGGGATCAACAGGTTGACATGCATGCAAGGTCAAAAAACACTTTCATTGTCTTATAATATGCATTTAGTTTTACTTTATTTGCTCAACGACTCCCAAACGATTCACTCATCGATTCATTTTTCCAAACAGCTCCTTTGCAGTGATTGGTGGATTTCATTTAAAGCAGTGTTTGTGAGGCAGTGCTGCTTTGTGTACAGCGTTACCGGGGAAACCGCTATTTGCTCCAAAAGCAACACCTAGTGGCAAAGAATGAATTTGAATTTTTTCATTCAGACCAATGCTAAAAGACCAACAAGTGGGCGGCAATATGCTAATGTTTCAACATGAAACGCTTGGGATTCGTTTTAAAAACGACTCGATTCAATGATTCAGAGTCGACTCTTTCTTTTGAGAGACAATAACTTTATACACAGTGCTCTTTCAGATTTAAAACTTTGCAGGATGTTTTCATTCACTTAGAGCTGCGTTACACACTGCATGAAAGATCATCTTCAGAAATACATAATAGGGGCACTTTAAGACAATATTTGCAGATTTACTGGTTTAATACTTATCTAAGTCTTGCTTGTCCTTGTCCTATTTAAAATGACAGTGAACATGAAAAAATATATTTTTTAACAGTAAAAATCTGGAACAAAAAATTGGATTAAAAGGTTTTTTTTTGCTATATTGATGCAAAAACAAAATTAGCATTCTTGCTCAAACAGAGTATTGAACAAACTCAAAATGCTAAAACTCAAAACATTCTTGAGCAAATATAGTTCACAAATCTCTTTAGAAAGAAGTATTATTTTTCATATTTATTTTAACTATATTTTATCAATATTTTATCTTTAAAATAGATATCATATTCTCCCACCATGATTCTGAAAAAAAAAAAAATGGACAACTAAACAGAATAACATGTAATTTTGTAGTAAAAAATTGCTGCAGTCTATTTATAAAATACAATATTCAAAGAATTGATTAAAAAAAATTTAAAAATCAGCGGCATGAAGCAATTGGGGTTGGTAGAATTTCTGAACGAAGTCTTTTCTGCTCAGCAAGGCTGTATTTATTTGATTAAAAATACAGTAAAAATTGTGAAATATTATTAGAATGTAAAACAGCTGTTTTCTATGTGAATATGTGTTAAACTGTAATTTCTCCCTGTGATCAAAGCTGGATTTTCAGCATCATTACTCCAGTCTTCAGTAGCTATGTTTGCATCCAAAGTTACGAATTAAACTTATGCACAAAATTGGAATATCGCAAAAAAAACACAGTTTCAATCCAGTGCTTTTAACTTGCGCTAAATATCATGAAGTAAAATGTAATTTGCTGCAGACTATAGTAGAAGCACTGTATATAATATTTTTTTTGTATACAATAAATTACGAGCTTCGGAGCATTTCAGATGCATTGAAATGAGATATATTGGTTGGTTATAATATATAGAGAGAGATGAATAAATGAATAAAATATAAATTTCTTAAAAAAGATTTACTGACCCTAAACTTTTGAACTTTAGTGTATACATTCACACTAAACATTAATAATAATACAATTTGAAAAAACACTAAATTGCATTGTACAGACTTGAAAACAAACATATTTTCAACATTTCCTGAAAACTGATATATTTAATTAGATAAACGGTAAAATATCTGAAAACTAAATATTTAAATTTTTTCAGTATTTCCTGAAAGCTAAAATATTTCTCTGCAGGAAACATAACGGAATTCGAATGAATCTGTGAATCATTTTTGAAATGAACAGTTCAAATAAACCGATTCACTAAATGAATCAGAGATAGAGTTCAGGAGTTAAAATAAATAATATAATTAGAAAAAACCATCTTCCCAGCTCAACATCTGAGTTTGTTTAGTTTAGTTTTTTAGCTGGCATTGTGATGTTTACTCACATTAAGTGCACGAGGAACATTTGTTTAGGATTTGGACGCGTTTTCATGATTAATATGATTTTAAGTCAGTAACACTAAACCCTGCACTGTTTGTCCTGCTGGTTATTTCTAAAAGCACCACATTCGCCTGCTGTAAAAGCTATGTATTATATAATATAATAATAATAATGGAGTGTCTATTTACACTAAGTGCAAATATCCTGCTTTGTTGGCAGCGGCGGGGGTTTTCTCCCTTTTCAAATCTCATATCACATCAGAAAGGCATTTATTTACAATAAAAATGAAAGAGATAATCAAAACGTTGAAAATAAAGGGTTAGGCTAGGTGTAGGGAGGGCTTTATTGTCCCATAAATGTGGCGACCATTTAATAATTTGAATTAAAATGATAATTTACACTCAATACATACTGTTATTGCATACTGTTTTATAATGTACTACAATACTGAGATGCAGATAATTGCCAACATTTGCATTAAGTCCTATAAATAGCAGAAAATCCTGCTATTTTAATACAGTGTAAATAGAATCTATAGCTATTTGCACTTAGTGCCTAATAATAACAGTGTAAGTGGAGATAAACATCTTTTAATATGAAGCCACAGCAGCAGTCATAAGCAGCACAGCTATATTTGTAGCAATAGACAACAATACACTGTACGGGTCAAAATTATACATTTTTCTTTTATGCCAAAAATCATTAGGATATTAAGATCATGTTCCATGAAGATATTTTGTAAATTTCTTACCATAAATATATCAAAACTTCATTTTTGATTAGTAATATGCATTGCTAAGAACTTCATTTGAACAACTTTAAAGGTGATTTTCTCAATATTTAGATTTTTTTGCACCCTCAGATTACAGATTTTCAGATAGTTGTATCTCAGACAAATATTGTCCGATCCTAACAAACCACACATCAATGGAAAGCTTGTTTATTCATGATGTATAAATCTCCATTTCACAAAATTGACCCGTATGACTGGTTTTGTGGTCACAAATCATTACACACACAGAGGAGCTTCCCATCATGCACTGTGCTGATCTCTGATCTTCATCTCGTCTCTGTTTAGCCGCGGCACGTGTTCAGTCTGCTGAAGAAGTACGTCCGCGCCGAGCAGAAGGACCGACAGCACACGCTCAAACACTTCGAACACGTGCGCATGGTCGACCCCAAGAAAGCGGCGCAGATCCGGCCTCAGGTACGAGACTGATCATCACTTCATTCACAACGATTCATTCCCATTACACTTCTTAAAGCCAATAGAAATCAAAACTAGTGTGATTAATCGCATCCAAAATAAAAGTTTTTGTTTACATAATATATGTGCGTGTGCTGTGCGTATTTATTATGTATATATATATATAAATGCACACACATACAATATATATTTTGAAAATATTTACATGTATATATTTAAATTCATATAATTTTTATTATATTTAAATATATTTAGTGTATAAACATAACCTATTTTTCTGAAATATATATGTGCATGTGTGTGTATTTATATACATAATAAATATTCACAGTACACATACATATATTATGTAAACAAAAACATTTATTTTGGATGTGATTAATCGTGATTAATCATTTGAAGTCAAAAAGTCAAAAATGTTTTATTATTTTTTATTTTATTGTTTTTTTTTCAGTGAGATTGAAGTAATGGAGAGAGACTAATAGTAAACTAATTAATTAAGTTAGTGTCTGAGGCGATGTCATTGAAACACTGTTATTATTGTTTAATTTTTTTGTGTGTTTTTGTCATTTTATAATTTGTCTTGTTTTTTAAATGTTATTTTAATTTAATTTTAGTTTTAGTTATTTTAGTACATCAAGTTAAACTGAACAGACATGAGAAATATTACCTGGGCAGCTAGCTGAAATATAATAATTTTGAGATTTTATTTTATTTTATTTCAGTAAAAAAAAAATATTTAAAACAATATTTGTTTTTTGTGGTTTTTGTTTTAGTGCACTATAATAGCCCTGATCTGAGGTTTGAATGCAGTATTTGATGTAAATGTTTAATATGGTCTCTCATATATATTTCATTTGTACTTCATTCTGAGTAGGCAGCTCCCTTTGTGGGTCATAGACAACAAGCTAGCTCACCAGGTTTTATATGAAGGGACTTCTGGGACTGAAGCAGATTACAGGCTCAGTGACCCTCCTGACCTGTGACCTCTGACCTCTGACCTCAGGTGCTGACCCATCTGCGTGTGATCGAGGAGCGGATGAATCAGTCTCTTGGTCTGCTGTACAAGGTGCCCGGAGTCACTGAAGACATTCAGGACCAAGTTGGTGAGTTTGTGAGGATGAATAAAGAAACATGACCTTTGACACCTGCTGAACCAGGATTAATAACTAAAACTAAAGATTAAAAAAAGAAAAGTCTTTACTGTAACGGAGCCTTGCACATGATGTGGGGAAAAGGGAAAAAAAAAATATATATATATATATATTGTGGCCACAAATTATGAATTACTTTATAATTCATGGCCACAATTTACGAATTAAAGTAATTAAGTAAAACAGAAGTAAATGAGTAACTCAAACAAGCAAACAAATTTATATATATATATATTTCCCATGTCATGTCTGAAACAAAATAAAATATCATTTAAAAAAACATTAAC
>CM071938.1:1027500-1037500 GCA_036784905.1 Acrossocheilus fasciatus | reverse complement strand
GCTAATTTTGACAGCACTAGTTGTAATACATATGTCATTATACACACTTGTGTCTTCATAAGCGTTATACACACACACACACACACACACACACACACACACACACACACACACACGTATCCCAGCAGCCCTGGCTGCCTCATGAGTGTGTGTGAGCCAGGTCAGCGCAGCGAGCGCCATATGGAAGCAAATCTGACATCCGGCATCAGGAACACAAACCTGCTGCAATTCAACAACATGCTACACACTACAGCACTCAATATATATATATATATATATATATATATATATATATATTTTTTTTTTTTTATATATAAAAATCTTTTTGGTTTCAGATAACAATAACATATAACTTTTTCCTGTTTGTTTGTGAATGTTGCAGTTGTTGTGTGTTTTATTAGCTAATCAGAAGCCTTTCTGCTTGTCAGTCAGATCAAGTTAACTTACATTTTTCTTCAATGTAAAATCTAGTTTTGATGTGAATATGAAGTGAATCAGTGTCTCGTGTCTCTCTGCAGTTGAGCCGGTGGATGCGCGACCCGTCCCGGACCGAGGCCTGCCGACCCGACCAGGTACTTGTAATTAAAATATTAAAAACTTTTTTCATTTTTTATTTAGTTTAATTTGTATTAAAATAACTAAAACTAAAACTGAAATAAAATTAAAATTAAAATATAGACATATTTAAAAAATAACATAAATTCACCTTGAAAGTGTCTGAGTCCCAGTTAAAAGTTTATGTACAGTCGTGGCCAAAAGTTTTGAGAATAACATAAATATTAGTTTTCACAAAGTTTGCTGCTAAACTGCTTTTAGATATTGGTTTCAGTTGTTTCTGTGATGTACTGAAATATAATTACAAGCACTTCATACATTTCAAAGGCTTTTATCGACAATTACATGACATTTATACAAAGAGTCAGTATTTGCAGTGTTGGCCGTTCTTTTTCAGGACCTCTGCAATTCGACTGGGCATGCTCTCAATCAACTTCTGGGCCAAATCCTGACTGATAGCAACCCATTCTTTCATAATCACTTCTTGGAGTTTGTCAGAATTATTGGGTTTTTCTTTGTCCACCCGCCTCTTGAGGATTGACCACAAGTTCTCAATGGGATTAAGATCTGGAGAGTTTCCAGGCCATGGACCCAAAATTTCAACGTTCTGGTCCCCGAGCCACTTAGTTATCACTTTTGCCTTATGGCACGGTGCTCCATCGTGCTGGAAAATGCATTGTTCTTCACCAAACTGTTGTTGGATTGTTGGAAGAAGTTGCTGTTGGAGGGTGTTTTGGTACCATTCTTTATTCATGGCTGTGTTTTTGGGCAGAATTGTGAGTGAGCCCACTCCCTTGGATGAGAAGCAACCCCACACATGAATGGTCTCAGGATGCTTTACTGTTGGCATGACACAGGACTGATGGTAGCGCTCACCTTTTCTTCTCCTGACAAGCCTTTTTCCAGATGCCCCAAACAATCGGAAAGGGGCTTCATCGGAGAATATGACTTTGCCCCAGTCCTCAGCAGTCCATTCACGATACTTTCTGCAGAAGATCAATCTGTCCCTGATGTTTTTTTTGGAGAGAAGTGGCTTCTTTGCTGGCCTTCTTGACACCAGGCCATCCTCCAAAAGTCTTGGCCTCACTGTGCGTGCAGATGCACTCACACCTGCCCGCTGCCATTCCTGAGCAAGCTCTGCACTGCTGGAGGTGCCCTGATCCCACAGCTGAATCAACTTTAGGAGACCAAAGTTTTGAGAATGACACAAAAACATCCTCCGAGAGCAACTTCTCCAACCATCAAAGAACAGTTTGGTGACAAGCAATGCCTTTTCCAGCATGATGGAGCACCTTGCCATAAGGCAAAAGTGATAAGTAAGTGGCCTGGGGAACAAAACATTGAAATTTTGGGTCCATGACCAGGAAACTCCCCGGAACTTAATCCCATTGAGAACTTGCAGTCAATCCTCAAGAGGCGGATGGACAAACAAAAACCCACAAATTCTGACAAACTCCCAGCATTGATTATGTAAGAATGGGCTGCCATCAGTCAGGATGTGGCCCAGAATCTGATTGACAGCATGCCAGGACGAATTGCAGAGGTCTTGAAAAAGAAGGGTCAACACTGCAAATATTGAGTCTTTGCTTAAACTTAATGTAATTGTCAATGAAAGCCATTGGCATTTATGAAATGCTTGTCATTTTACTTCAGTATACCATAGTAACATCTGACAAAAAGATCTAAAAACACTGAAGCAGCTGACTTTGTGAAAATTTGTATTTATGACATTCTCAAAACTTTTGGCCACGACTGTACAGTAGTAATAAATCTAATAATCACCCCAGCAAAAACATGCATGTGTATGATGTAAAAATCATATTCAGAATGTAGAGCTGAAACAGAAGTGCATGTAAACAGTCAATTCCAGCTGCATGAGTTGAAAACGTTTCAAAACCAAAACACTTGTATTTCCAGTATTTAATATCGTTTCTGTGTTTGTCATTCAGTGTCTGGACTGAAGCCTGACGATGTTCCTGAGCTGCGGATGGAAGCTGAAGAGAGACACAGTGAAGTTTACCACCAGAAACTGGTACATGCATATATATTAGGGCTGAAATATGTTCTACCAGAACACTAAACATTACAAAAACAGTAGCTTTTTAAATAAATGTTTTGATTTATCATAGACTTCATTATAAAAACTTTTAAAGGAACACTCCACTTTTTTTGGAAATAGGCTCATTCTCCAACTCCCCCAGAGTTAATAAGTTGAGTTTTACCGTTTTTGAATCCATTCAGCCGATCTCCGGGTCTGGCGATAGCACTTTTAGCATAGCTTAGCATAGATCATTGAATCCAATTAGACCAGTAGCATCGCGTTCAAAAACGATCAAAGAGTTTTGATAGTTTTCCTATTTAAAACTCTTTGTAGTTATATCGTGTACTAAGACCGGCGGAAAATGAAAAGTTGTGATTTTCTAGGCTGATATGATTAAGAACTATACTCTCATTCCGGCGTAATAATGAAGAAACTTTGCTGCCGTAACATGGCCGCAGCAGGCGCAGTGATATTACGCAGCGCCTGAAAGTAGTCCCCAGCTACCGGACACTACTTTCAGGCGCTGCGTAATATCACTGCGCCTGCTGCACTTCACTTTCACTTTCCGCCGATCTTAGTACACGATATAACTACAGAAGAGTCAAGTTTTAAATAGGACAAATATCGAAACTCTTTGATCGTTTTTGAACGCGATGCTACTGGTCTAATCGGATTCAATGATCTATGCTAAGCTATGCTAAAAGTGCTCTCGCCAGACCCGGAGATCGGCTGAATGGATTCAAAAACGGTAAAACTCAACTTATTAACTCTGGGGGAGTTGGAGAATGAGCCTATTTCCAAAAAAAGTGGAGTGTTCCTTTAAGGCTACCAAAAAACTGAATATGAAATGGTTAAAAAATGAAATGTCTTAATGAGTGAGTCATTGAATTACTCACTCAACTGATTTGTTCAAACAGCTGATTCATTCAGAAACAAAGCAAGTGAATGAATGAATCGCTGAATCATTGACTCACTCCATTTTTAAAAGCAGCTGATTCATTCAGAAATGAAGCAAGTGACTGTCTTTATGCATGAGTCACTGAATCATTGACTCAATTCATTTAAAAACGTGGATTCGTTCAGTAAGAGATGACTTCTGTGTCGATCAGAGGCTCAACAGTTCAGCTGTGACTTTGATTGGAACTACTTTTATTTGTGAAGTTGAGCCAAACAGACAATATTGTGTTTAAAATGTACCATAATATGAACTGTTGTATAAAATTAGTATCACATTAGCAATGGTGCAGATATTGCGTAAAAGCAGCACTCTTGCTGGTGTGATATTGCTAAACTATATCATATGATCTAAACATGTTTTTATTTTTTTTTGCCTCGTATCTTGAATTTTAGGCTCATATAAGTGCATTCTAATAGGCTTTATTTCGCTGTCAGCTGTTCTGCATCATATTCATCAGCAAATGCATTTTTAGTATTTATGATGCAGTTGTCATGGCAGCACGTCTCTGATGAGAGTTCAGCCCATGTGGCTGTAATCTCATGTTTGTCTTTTGTTTCTGCTGTTCAGGTTTTCTTCGCCGAGGACGTGAGCTCCAATAAGGGAGCTATTATTGGCCTGATGGTCGGAGGTGTTGTCATAGCAACCATCATCGTCATCACCCTGGTGATGCTGAGGAAGAAGCAGTACACATCCATCCACCACGGAATCATTGAGGTCAGTCGGTGCACATGTGTGTGTTCGCTACTTCAACCCATGACTAGGGGTGTGCGATATTGACAAAAAACAATATCTTGATATTTTCTGGGGTTTTATCGATAACGATAATTAGATTATATTTTGCTGAGTGTGTAATTGTGCTGGTACCTTAAGGACTGTCGTGGACAGCTGACTCCTAATGTTTCTGATATTCTTCATATTCTGTGTGATGGTCAGATCACACTGATAAAATTAAAATCTTTTCCAACAAGTTTAAACTGTTTTTTTTACATTTTATGGTCATTTTTACCTTTATTAAGCCATTTTTTTCTAAAAGTGTCCATTATCTTTTGAGTCAAATTCTTACATTTAATCAGTGAATTAGAATAGTAAGAAATTTGGGCTGTTAACAAGCAAATGAAATCAGTATCAATAAAATTCATCTTTGCAATGCAGAGGAAACACAGAAGCTGCGTCTGAAGTGGTGTTTAGATGCATTTACACACTGTTTAATGCAAGACATGAATGCATTTAACCTGCAATTACAAATGCATAAATAATGTTAAGATATATTAATCATAAAATGTTTGAAATTATTAAAATAATAAAAGATACTCTGAATGTGAAATTAAAACCACCAGCAGGTGGCAGCAAGTCAGTGTTAATAAGTGAGTCATTCCGATTGAACCGAATCATTTAAACGGTAGATTCATTCAGGACCGAATCACTGTCATGTTGCTCAGAGACAAAACATTGCTGTGTTTGGAATTATTTTTGTTGTCAAAATAGCACAAAAATAGGAAATATGGGCCTGGTTTCACAAACGGAGCTTAGCTTAAACCAAGACTAGGCCTTAGTTAAATTAAGATATTTAAGCAACTTTTATGAAAATGCCTTAGAAGAAAACATTAAAGGTGTGCATCTTGACACAGATACTCAATAATGTCAAATCGCATATCGTTAAAACAACATTTACGATATTGCCGCAGACGATATATATCGCACACCCCTACTCATGACATGATGAATATGAATCAAATGAGTCGAAATAGTGATTCATTTGAAGTCCGAATCATTTGTCTCTCAGGTGGATGCTGCCGTGACCCCGGAGGAACGTCACCTGTCTAAGATGCAACAGAACGGCTATGAAAACCCCACCTACAAGTACTTCGAACAGATGCCCAACTGATGGTGTGGCGCTCCTCTTCCTCCCTGTTTCTCCTCCTCCTCATCATCTGCAGACGGTGCAGGAGACACCAGCCCAAACTCACCGCTCATTAACATCTCACTTCCTATTGGCCACTTCACATGACTGTCAATCAAACATGACTTCCCATTGGCTGGACGAATATGAACTCGGTCAGTTTCAAGTTGTTGAAGATGCTGTTTCAATCTGAATGCTCAATTAATTCAGATTTAGTTTTAAATTCACTGCAGATTGTAAAACTGGGCTGGACGAGCATGAACATGAGTTTAATGCTGTTGGGGTCAGTTTCAAGTTCAATTCAGTTTAAACTGAACATATGAAGATCAAATTCAATGCACGGTTCTGAATTCACTCCGGATTTTCAACTATAAACTTCTGTTGGCTGGGCGAACATTAACTTTATCAGATGGGGTCAGTTTCAAGTAGTTGAAATACAGTTTCAAATTGAATGCACAATTCAAATCACAAATAAATCTGAATGCATAATTCGAATTTAGTTTTAAATTCATTTGCAGCTCTAACCTTCCATTGGCTAGATGAATATGAACATGATCAGATTAATGCTGTTTGGGTCAGTTTCAAGATTCAGTTTGAGACTGAATGGACAATTCACATTCAGTTCAAATTCGAATCACTCATACTGTAGAACTGAATGCATAATATCAATTCAAATCACAAATCAAATTGATTGCATAATTTGATTTCAATTCAAATCACAAATTAAATTGAACACATTCGAAATTCAATTCACAAATCGAATTAAATGCATAATTAAAATTTAATTTAAATTGAACACCCAATTCAAATTCTCCTAAATCAAATGTTGAATTCAAAATCCGATTGATGCTGTTAGGGTCAGTTTCAAGTTCAGTTCGGTTTAAATTGAATATATGAAGTGAATTCACTCCAGATTTTTTAACTATGATTCCCATTGGTTGGACAAACATGAAGCTGATAAGATAAACGGCGTTGAGTTCAGTTTCAAGTTGAAGATTTAGTTTCAAATCGAATGCAGAATTCAAATCGAGATCAAGCGTCAGATTAAATGCATAATTCAAATGTAGTTTTAAATTCACTCCAGTTTTCAACTATGACTTCCAACTGGCTGGACCAACATGAACATGATGAGATTAATACTTTTTGGGTCAGTGTCAAGTTCAGTGGAGATTTAATTGAACACATAATTCAAATTCACTTTTAAATATGATTTCAAATCAAATTCAGTGCACAGTTAGTTCTATATTCACTCCAGATGTTGGCTGGACAAACATGAAGATGGTTAATCCTGTCGGTGTCAGTTTCAAATTCGAATCACAATTCAAACTGAATGCAAAAACCAAATTTCACTCCAGATTTTTTAACTGTGACTTACTACTGGCATGAATGTGATGCTGTTGAGGTCAGTTTCAAGTTCAGTTTAAATTGAACACAAAGTTTGAAAATTTTGTGATCCACATCAAATTCAATGCACGGTTCTGAATTCACTGAATTCGTCATTCCTGAATCTGAGCTGTTTACTGACCGTATTCCTCCGTTACGGACCGTTAGTCCAGGTTCTGGTGAGTTGGGCTTTGTGTCGCTGCACCGTCTGCTCTCGCACTACTAACCGAGTGAAACACTGGGATATCTGAGGATGAACGTCCGAGACTTTATCCCGTCACACACACGTCTCCTCTCTTCCTCTTCCTCCTCTTCATCGCACACTGACTGCAGCTGTGCTGTGTTTGGTGACGCATTAAACCCGTCAGAGATTATTCTGCTGATCGACGTCCTTCTGAATGAGATCTTCAAAATGTTTGATTGTTTCTGGTTTCTTTTTCCAAAAAAAAAAAAAAAAAAAGTAATAATTGTAAAAAAGAAATTTGCCAAAAAAATTTTTTTTAGTTGTCGATATTTAAGTAATGCAAAAAAAAAAAGGCTAGTTGTAACTACATAGTGCATGATAGAAAAAAATGACGGGAAAACTCTTCTGCTATTTGGATCTTGGTCTTTTCTCGTTTTAGCAGAATTAAACAGTACCTTGTGAAAATGTGATTTGAGTTGCACAAAAAAATGACTCAATTGGCTTCTGCTTCTGATAGAACTTAAACTCAATGAAATGCTTTGATTTGAATATCTGGTTGTTTTTTAAATCCGGCTGAGATCCTATCGATGTACATTTACTGTCTTTAATGTTTTCATCCTATGCATTTCAGAGATTTATTTCCTCCTTCTTTATATTTAATTTGATTCTCCATTGGACTCGTGGTTGTATGTGTTTTTTAAGCGGGTGTTCGGGGGGCGGCGGGCGGGCGGGTTTTTGGGTCATTGTCTGTTTGTATGTTTCTATCCAGTCAGTTTTGTGTTCTTAGATCACTCTTTGTCTGCGGATGTAGAACGTGTTTTCTCCTCTTCGTCTCTGGTGTTACGCAGCAGCAGCGGTCTCAGTTTTCACTGCGGAGCTGCAGAAACTGATGCAGTGATCTGAGAGAAAAAAAACACCTTCGTCTCGCTGCAAAATCAAAAGAAGAAGCCTTTTGCATTGCATCGTTATTTTTCGCCATTACTGTAATGCAGGAAAATGTATTTAAATTGTGCAGTTGTAAGTATTTATCATGATTGTATTGAATGTTGATTAATGCCGAGTTATAATTTTATAAAATAATTTCCATTCATTGCTGCATTACAGTAAACTTAAATGCAAATAATGTGGCAATGCAAACAAAAAATGAACGGCTGTTAGTTTTCTTCATGCAAAATATTATTTCTTATTTTTTTCTTTTGATTTTGAGGTGAAATATGAGCTGGTGTGTTTTGATGCACCTCCTGTAGTGTTTCTGTATGTCACTCACACACCTGTTTTTGTTGTGGTCAGTTTTAGAAAGCGTCTCACGACTGATTATAAACTGATGGTTATTATCGTGTGACCTCCAGGATCTGAGTCGATCGCTGTAAACGCTCCATAATCAATAATCACCCTGTCCGATGAATGTCAAATCAATCGTTTACAGAATCTCCCTCGTGTTTTCGGATCAGTGATGAATCCTGGGTAATTCTCAGCGTGTGTTGCTGTGGTTTGATCAGATCTGAGGTGGTTAGATGAAGACGATGAGGTTCTTTCAGTGGCATTTTTCTGTGTATCATTTGCTTTGACTGGAAATAAACTGCGCTTTCTACACTGTATTCCATAAATAAAGTTTGAATGTACATACAGACTTGTTTTGTCTTGGCTCTTTTGTAATATATACACACACACACACACATACACAGTCTCTTCTGCTCATCAGGGCTGTATTTATTTGATCCAAAATACAGGAAAAAAACTGTTATATTGTGAAATATTATTGCAATTTCTAATATTGGTTTCCTATTTTAATATACTATAAAATATAATTTATTTCTGTGATGCGCAGCTGTATTTTCAGCATCATTACTGCAGTCTTCAGCATCACATGATCAAATCATTCTAATATACTGATTTATAATAATAATTTTTTTGAAACATGTGATACTTATTTCTTTGATTCTTTGATGAATACAAAGTTAAAAAGAACAGCATTTATTCAAAATACAAATCTTTTCTAACAACATAAGTCTTTTACTCTCACTTTTTATCCATTTAACACATCCCTCCTGAATAAGAGTGTTCATTTGTCTTTTGTAAGTTGCTTTGAATAAAAGCGTCTGCTATGACTGAATGGAAATGTAATTTCTTTTTAAAAAAAAAAAAAAAAAAATGTACTGACCCCAAACTTCTTGTAACACAAAATTCTATTTTGAATAAACACTGTTCTTTTTAACTTTTTATTTATCAAAGAATCCTGAAAAAAGTATCACAGGTCCCCCAAAAAAATATTAAGCAGCACAACAGTTTAAATATTGATTATAAATCAGTATATTATTATGATTTCTGAAGATCATGTGACACTGAAGACTGCAGTAATGATGCTGAAAATACAGCTGCACATCACTGAAATAAATTATATTTTAAAGTATATTAAAATAGAAAACTGTTGTTTTAAATTTTAATAATATTTCACAATTTTACTGTATTTTTGATCAAATAAATGCAGCCTTGCTTCTTCAAAAAAACACTGAAACTCTTGCTGATCCCAAACTTTTGAGCAGTGAACAAAAACTTCAGAATTGAACAGAATCCTTAGTTAATGGTTTTACTTTTTATTTACCATTTCGTTATTAGCTGTAGTATATTCTGAGTGTGTTTCAGTGTTTATTTGCACACATTATTAAACACACACAGATTCGCTCCCTCTGCTGTCAAACCCGGATAATGCCTCAGCGTTTACATTACATGCTCACAATTAAAAATGATTCAAATATTCACTTAAACTATTTTTAACTAAAATAATTGCAATGAATATTACAAAACTGCCTGACTTTATTCGATAAGAAGCTGTTTTATTTCATCAGCATATTCGCAGCAGAGAGTTTTTATTATTATTATTATTATTATTATTATTATTATTAATTGCAAGAAAAAAAGACACGAACAGCTCCGCGTTGTTTTATTTGTGTTTTAGATGATGTCTTTTTTTTTCTCACA
>CM071938.1:980000-1022500 GCA_036784905.1 Acrossocheilus fasciatus | reverse complement strand
ATTATCAGCATTATTATACGTGTTAATTATTTAATGTTTTTTGTGGTTTTTCTTATAATCAATTTATTATTTATAATTAATTGAATTTATTTCTATTTTTGTTGGTGTCATTATAATTTATAAATAAATATAATTATTTATTATAAATTATTATAATAAATAATTATAATAATTTATATTATATTATATTAATTTATATTATAAAATAAAATATTATAAATTATTACTTTATAATAATTTATAAAATTATATTTATTTTTTACTATTATTATTATGATTATGATTATTCCAGGTGTTGCTAATTTGCATGACAGATGGTTATGAATCAGTCGGACTGAAATGTAAATGTCACTCACTTCTTTGGGAGGATGACTGTAGCCTGAATTTTGACTGAAACAAAAGAAAGAATCGTGTTAAACAATCACATGATGATGCAAAAACTAAAACTAAAACAAAAACAAACAAAAAAAAAAACCATCACCACCAAACACACTCTCTCTCTCTCCACACGGGGGGTGTGTGTGTGTGTGTGTGTGTGTGTGTGTGTGTGTGTGTGTGTGTGTGTGTGTGTGTGTGTGTGTGTGTGTATCTCTCTGCGGCGTGACTCACATGTGTTCGGTTCTGTGGAGGTTCTGGCTGCTAATGTGAGCAGCGCCGTGACACTGCGGGATCCAGAACGACCTGAAATAACCCAGCGCTCAGGTCAAAGGTCAAGCGCTACCATCCGCCGCCAAACGGCATGCAGAACGACGAGTGAATGAGCCAATCACATGCGCTTATTAACCAGATCAACACACACACACACACACACACACACACCAACTCCAGCAACGCTTCCTGTGCTTCTGTGACGAGCGGGATGATTAGTGCCTTCACACACACACACACACACACACACACACACACACACACACGGTTAGTGAAGCAGTAAACCAGCTGTCTTACCTTCCTCTGTGTCCTGTGTGTGACGTTCAGTCAGAGGCAGAAATCAAAAGAAAGTCAAGATGTAAAAACAACTTATGAAACATGAACATTAATAAGAGTCAGGAATCTGAACTAAAGATTCACTGTTGATTCAACTTCAGTGTTATTATTGTTACCAAACCTACAATTATTCAAAACTGTTGTAATAAAGCTCAAGTAAAAATATAAATGTTATTGTAAAACTTAAAGTAACTAGGCAAAAAAACTAAAACAAAAAAATAAAGCAAAATAAAAAAAAATGAAATAAAAATTTTAAAAAGTAAAACTGTTAAAAAATATTTGTATTACTTTTGATTATTTAAAATCATAATTATTAATATTTTTTTCCTTTTACAAATATTCTGTTCATAATTTCCACCACACAGGATTAGCAAAATCCTGAGGTTACATTTTTTTTTTTTATATTATATTATATTATATTATATTATATTATATTATATATGAACAGTATATATATATATATATATATATATATATATATATATATATATATATATATATATATATATATATATATATATATATATATATATATATATGATTGTTTTAATCATAATCATCCAAAACCTTTTTCTTTTTTTTAGAAAGGTTTGATTTGGATTATTAAAAGTATAAATGATAATGATTTACTCAGTTTAAGTTCATAAGAGTTGTGTATAAATGTATCAATTCATTAAAGAAAATTTAATTAGATCAGAAATTGATACTTTGTACCAAACTAAACTTAAAATTAAAATTATTAAAAATATTTTTTTAAATAAAAATAAATAATAATAATAATAATAATAATAATAATAATAATAATATGAAAATAACAAATTTAAATAGCAAATTTAAAATGTTGATAAATCTTATAATAGTATAAATAACTCTGCTCAACTATATTTCTCATACATACATTTTCATACATAAATCTTCCATTTTTTTCACTTTTAAAATGTATTAATTTTTTTTTTTTTTTTTTCCCCACAGAAGTATCCATCAGTTTGCCAGTCTTCTGACGGAGTCTGTGCATCAGAGAGTGAGAGGAGTCGAGCAGCAGAACTCACGGCTGAAGAGTCCGTGTCGATGAGCGTAAAACCCTCCGAACGCACAGAGAACCAGCAGCAGAGCCAGCAGAACCACTCCAGAGACCACCGCCGCCACGTTCAGATCATCTGACACACATCACACATCACGAACATCAACCCCGGACCACAAAACATCATCTGAGAGCTGAATACAACTATCTGAAAATCTGGAATCTGAGGGAGCAAAAAAATCTAAATATTGAGAAAATCTCCTTTAAAGTTGTTCAAATGAAGTTCTTAGCAATGCATATTACTAATCAAAAATGAAGTTTTATATATTTATGGTAGGAAATTTACTAAATATCTTCATGGAACATGATCTTTACTTAATATCCTAATGATTTTTGGCATAAAAGAGAAATGTATAATTTTGAGCCATACAATGTATTGTTGTCTATTGCTGCAGATATATCTGTGCTGCTGATGACTGCTGCTGTGCTGCAGGGACACATATAGCTGTAATATAATAACTATGGAATTATTACAGGATGAAAAGGTCAATCTGCACTTTTCTCACATTAATGTTTTTAATATCAATTATTCTTCACACAAACAGTCGCAGTAATAGTTTTGAATTATTTATGTACTATTATTTTTTTATTCATATTTTGAATAAGCTTTTATTTTTGTATCTTCAGTTTTCATTTTAATGCTTAGTTTAAATAATTGTGCTTTTGTCATTTTCATTAGCTTTTGTTTTTAATGGTACTATTGAGATTTACCTTTATTTTTATTTCAGTTTTAATTATTTTTATTTCCAGTTAGTAATTTTACTGCTTCAACTTAAACAAAAATGAGAAATGTTGCCATGGCAAATAAATGAAATAAATTTAAGTTTTATTTTATTATTTATAACTTTATTGCAGCTGATTTTCATCCAGGGGTAATTTTAAGTTAGATATGATCTTATCTATTTTTGTTTTAAACTAACAGCAGCGACAACAAAACCATGAGATTTACATCCAACGCTTTAAAAAACACAAAAGAAATCAAAGGGCAGCGCTTTTGTGGATCCGCGTTATTTTAGCATCTCTGATGCTTTTGTCAACGTTTTAAAATAGATTTTATTTTTATATATTTTCTGTTTACATTTTTATTTTACGATTGTAGTAATTTTGTTGTGTTTTTGTCTCTTTTTAAATAAATTTGTATAGTTCTGGTAATATTCAAATTTGTAATATTTTATTGTTAGATTGTTTACATTTAAATTTTAAAGTTTTAGTCATTTTGTTGCGTTTAACTTTATAAATTTGTATAGTTCTGGTAATATTCAAATTTTTATATTTTAGTTTTAGATTTTGTTTACATTTTCATTTCAAAGTTTGAGTAATTCTTTTTAAATAAATCTGTATAGTTATTTTTTAAATATATTATTTCAGTTTTATGTTTATTTTATTTAATGTAATGATTTTTTAAATGGTTTTAGTTTTACTTTTAGTTCTTCAAAAGGAAGTTTTGGGAGGTTTTGTCAGGTTCAGCTCAATTCTGGGTACAAATCAGGTACAAACACACACCCTCTCACTCACACACACACACACACACACACTGACACAGACTCACACCCTCACACACACACACACACACACACACACACACACACACACACACACACCCTCACACACACACACACACACACACACTGACACAGACTCACACACACACACACTCACTGATCTCCATGCGTGTCCCCAAGCAGCTCTTTCCGGGTCCCACCCCGTTTCTGGCCTCACAGTGATACTGACCCGTATCGGCTCTGCTGACCTTCTGGAACGTCTGACCCCAACACAAGAGAAGAACAGTCAAACACAGCACCATCATCTTCAGCTTCAGGTTTGGACTCTTGAAATGACTCACTGAATCACTCAGACTGATTCTTGATTCAGTCAGTGAATTGAATCAGTACAGTAATCATGACTGCTTAATCAAATGACACATAAATGCCACTTCAAAAACAGACAACAGATTAAAATATAATATATAGTAGTGCTGTCAAACGATTAATTGAATCCAAAATAAAAGTTTTTGTTTACATAATATGCGTGTGCTGTGTATATTTAATATGTATATATAAATACACAAACATGCATGTATATATTTAAGAAAAATGTGTTGTTTATTTTGAATATAAATAATAAATAAATATTTTTAAAATATATACTGTATGAGTGTGTATTTATATATGCATAATAAATATACACAGCACACAAATATTATGGAAAAAACTTTTATTTTGGATGCGTTTAATAGTTTGACAGCACTAGTATATAACTAATGCTTCCTCAAACGAGCTGAAGTGAAGCGTGATTTGATTGGTTGTGTGCTTGCAGTGTGTGTGTGTGTGTTTGTGACAAATGAGGACATAGATGTGTATAATGACAAAGGTATGACAGGTATTACAAGGAGAAGGTGACTTTTCAGAACATTACTCCATGTCCCCACTTTTCAAAACACTTAGTTTTGAAAAGTAAGTACAGTATAAACACCATTACGCCTATGGAGAGTCCCCACTTTACACAAAAACAAACGTGTGTGTGTGTGTGAGTGTGAGCATGTGTGTGTGAGTGTGTGTGTGAGTGTGAGTGAGTGTGTGAGAGACAGACAGCGTCAGTGTGATTCAGAGCCACTCGTGTCCGTCTGTCAACGTGGGTTTGTCAGTGTGACACTCATAACAGAGCTGAAAAACTGAACATGAGGACAATCACCTCAAAAACGCTGCATAAACAAACAGAAACTCGCTTCATACAGCCATCAATATTAACCATTTATCACATGAGTGTTCGGTGGTTCTGTGATTATTATATATTTGCCTTTCCATACATGTTCAGCATGTTCATGTTCAGAGATTTCGCTTTCCTTGAACATAACAACCTATTTTCACAAAATGTGTGTGTGTGTGTGTGTGTGTGTGTGTGTGTGTGTGTGTGTGTGTGTGTGTGTTCACACTCACCAGTACGCCAGTATTCTCGTCGATGGTGTATGTGGCATTAGGCTGCACGATGGGCAGAGCGCGGTTGTCTTTGTACCAGGTGTAAACGGCGGCTGGGATGCTGTGACGGTCCCTACAGCGCAGCTGCACCAGAGAGCCCGTCAGAGCCGAGCTGGGCACGTCACATGATGGCGTGTGTGGAGGCACTGAAACCCAATAAACACGTCAGACACCAGCAGAACACACAGAGCGTCAGGCAGCAGGACAGACGCGAGTTACCCAGCACTGTCAGTGTGACGTTGGTCTCTCCCAGCGTGACGGTGTCCTGCGGAGCGCTGACCTCGCAGCGGTACTTGCCCGCGTCGGTCTGAGTCACTCTGCGCAACCGTACCGTCGCACCCTTGATCTCCGCGCGGCCTTGAAACGACCCTGAACGACACAGGAGAGACAAGCACATCTCTGAATGACTTTCAGCTTTCTAAAATTGCACAATTCTGACCTTTTTGCACAATTGAGTTTATCTGACAATTCTGACTTTCTTTTTTTCGCAATTACGAGTTGATATCTTGCAATTCTGACCTTTTTCGCACAATTGCAAGTTTAGATCTCACAATTCTCTTTTTCCCCTCAAAATTCTGACCTTTTTTTGCACAATTCTAACTTTTCTCAGAACAGTGAGATATAAACGTGCAATTGCGAGTTATAAAGTCCAATCCTAAGGGGAAAAAGACTGAATATTTTCTTACAATTGTGAGTTTCTATCATGCAATTCTGAGATAAAATGTTGCAATTACCTTCTTTATTTTTTTATTCAGTAGCAGAAACAGGCTTTTGTAGCATAATATTGTACTTTTTACTCCACTACATTTTATAAAATCATGTCGTTCCTCGTCACTTTGAACTGGAGAAATCGTCACCTGCTCTGGGACATGATAGCGGTGTCTGATGCGTGAATCGGTTCGCAAATCGCACTAAACGATTCACTTTGTTTGCACTCATGAAATATAATTTCTTGCAAAATAAATAAAACTGATAAATATTCAGTACATAAAAAAACTCTACTTTAGGCTTTAACATGCAACTATGAGAACAAAAAACTAGATTTTGTGGTTCCTGACGTGGTACGAGTGGGGTCTTGATATGTTGCTATGCAGTTGCTAGAATATTCTAGGTGTTCAGGGCATTAATATATGGTTGCCATGGTGTTTTGAGAAGTTGCTATGTGTATCCTAAAATTATATGAGTGAGTTTAATATGTTGCTATCCGGTTCCAAGAATATTGTAAAGGCAAAGTACATTAATATATGGTTGCTAGGGTGTTCTGTGTAATTGATAGGCTGTTGCTATTTGGTTTCAAAGGTGGTATGACTGGTTTTTGATATGTTGTTATTCAGTTGCTAGAATATTCTAGGTTTTAACCCCCTGGGGGCACCAGTGTGGGCTGTCTCGTATTTTCTTTATGACTGCGAAAAGAACTAAAAATACTCTGTCAGTTTGATCATACAGATAAGAATAAGTTATCGTTTGAAATTGCAAAGGGTCTACTTTTATTTCTGTATAGTCGTAACAATGTGCTTTTCTAAAATAAAGAAAACAAACAGGGTGCGTTCTCTGCCGGCTCTGTCTCTGTCACCTCTCTTCACAGACACGTAAATAAAACAAGATGAATCTCCACGAATACTCGCCTCAAATACATGAGAAATATATGTAGAAAGCTTGAAATGTCTACTTTTAAATTAAGTAAGTCACGTCCAAAACAAATATTCTGTGATAAAGTAATCCGTATGAAACCAACATGATGCCCAGTTTTCCAGTCTCAACTCAGTATATATAATGCCGTCACGCCCACGCATGCTGTTCTTCTGAACTTTCTATTCATCACAAAAACCTGAAAAAATCTTCTCAGCTCTTTTCAACATAATAATGATAATAATAATAATAATAATAGTTTTATTGAGCAGCAAATCAGAATATTAGAATGATTTCTGAAGGATTATGTGACTGGAGTAATGATGCTAAAAAGTCAGCTTTGATTGTTCCTAATAAACTGTTTAACTGCACTCGCAAGTGAATCTCAAGTTATTTTGTGGGATAGCTAAATATATTCTTAAACTACAAAAAAAAACAAAAAAAATTATTTTGTCCTCACATTCTTTCTTGTAACTCTTCCCTCTCAGTCACACACCTGACTCAATGGCTCATTATGCGGGCCTTTGTCTTCTCAGGTGTTAATCACAGCATTAATGATAGTTCACGCCCTCTCGCATAGAACCCTTCTACTAAAAAAGTGTCTTAGAAAATTTTAATCACTATATTGTTTTCTGTGAGCGAGCAAACAAGATGATTTTTACATCATTTTGAAGCAAAACCTCTAGGCTACAAGATCCAGTTCTCAAACGTCTTGTGAACAAATGTTTTGTATGTGTTTTACGGCCTTATTTCAGTGACTTCAAAATTTTAGTTTTTCACTAACCACGCATAAACGTTGCTTTCTCAAAAACACAATCATGCACATAAATGCTGCTCACATATTATTGTAGCCCAGTTTATGCTGTTTACAATATTATTAGACTTTAGCCATTTATATTTTTATAAGCAACTGAAAAAAGCACAAATGTCAGGGCATGTCAAAACTTCTCCAGGCCCCCAAAACACCAGAGGGTTAAGGTCATTAATAGATGGTTGCTATGGTGTGCTGAGTGGTTGCTAGGGTGTTGCTATGTGGTTCCAGAGGTGGTATGGGTTTTTATATGTTATTATGTAGTTGCTAGGATATTTTAGGTGTTTACTAGGACATTCCTATATGGTTGCTAGGGTGTGCTGAGTGGTTGCTAGGGTGTTGCTATGTGGTTCCAGAGGTGGTATGGGTTTTTATGTGTTATTATGTAGTTGCTAGGATATTTTAGGTGTTTACTAGGACTTTCGTATATGGTTGCTAGGGTGTTCTAAGCAGTTATTAATTTCATTTCTCATTTGATAGGTCACAAGAATCGTTTACCTACGAAACTGCCGTCATAATAAATGAAGGACACATCCTTGTCGATCTTCTTCCACTCGATGCGAGGATTCTTGTCGGTTTCGGTCCTGAACTCACAGGAGAGCTCAGCGTCTGTGCAGGACAGTAGATGTGATGGAGTTACAGCACATCATCTGACTGACGTCTCCATAACAACACAAACACACACACACACTCACGCACACACACACTCACCCGAGAACTCATGCACTTCCACTCCAGGACTGCGACTGGTGACGGTGACAGGGACGACGGGCGCACCTGAAACAGAACAACACAGTGAAAAATACCTGCTATGTGTGTGTATATACACTGTCAGTCAGTGTGTTGTCATGTGGTTTCTAAGGAGTTCTAGGTGTTTGCTAGACCACATATATACATGTTGCTGCTATGAGGTTGCCAGGGTGTTCAAGACATATGCTAGGCATTGATATATGGTTTCTGTATTATTTTGAGTTGTTGCTAGGGTGTTGTTATGCAGTTGCTATAATGTTATGAGTGTTTTTTTATGTTGCTATGCAGTTGCTAAGGTGTTGCTGTGGTGGTATGAGTGGGTTTTGATATGTTGCCATGTGTTTTCTAGGGCATTGATATACAGTTGTTAAGGTGTTCTGTGTTGTTGCTAAGCTGTTTCTATATGGTTGCTGGGGTGTTTTAAGTGATTTTTAGTATGTTGCTATGAGGTTGCTAAAGTGTTTTAAGTGTTTTCTAGGGGACTGATATATGACTGCTATAGTGTTCTGAGTTGTTTCTAGGGTGTTGATATGTGGTTGCTAGGATGTTAGTGTTAGTGTTTTTTTGTGTTGTGTGTCGCCATGCTGTTGCTAGAGTGTTGCTATGTGGTTGCTAAGGTGGCATCAGTGGGTTTTGAAATGTTGCAAGGTGGTTTCTAAAGTGTTCTAGCTGTTTTCAATGGCATTGACATACGGTTGTTAAGGCGTTCGGTGTAGTTGCTAGGGTGTTGCTATATGATTGTTGAGGTGCTCTAAGTGGTTTTTAGCTTGTTGCTATGAGGTTTCTAGGGTGTTCTAGATGTTTTTTAGGGCACAGATGTATGGTTGCTATAGTGCTCTGAGTTGTTGCTAGGGTGTTGTGGGTGTTTTTCTGTGTTCCTCAGTAATTGCTAGGGTGTTGCTATGTGGTTCCGGAGGTGGTATGGGTGGATTCTGATATGTTGCTATGCGGTTTCTAGGATGCCCTAGGTGCTTGTTAATGCATTTCTATATGGCTGTTATGGTGTTGCTATGCCACATAGCAACTGAAGAGTGAAATTCTCACTGTTGTGAATAACACACAGCACTCCCATGGCTCTAGGATTGTGTTCGCACACTCCCAGTGGGATGAACAACACAATATGGGTTTCTAAACATAACTGACATCATTTCTGTAGTGAACAGACACAAAGGTCCAGCTTCTGTTCGCCTGTACGTTCACGGCTAAAGTTGGATTCTGATTTCCTTACAGGAAAAGGAAGCAGGCGTTTCGCTTCCTGAATAACATGACAGTCATTGTTTCGCTCTTCCTATTTCGGCCCATGTGTTTGAGTAAAACTGAGAGCAATAATGAAGAACATAAGTCATAGAGATAAAGTTCACAACACGAGTGACCAAACTAAAGCAGGTTTCCAGATCAGGCGTGTGTTGATGATGACTTTTACAAGATCAGGAGCCCAGCTTCCTCTTCTTTCTCAATCATATGAATCACTTTCAGATTGTTATTTTCCAAATAAATGAGTGTGTAATTCCTTGTTAAAGTGCAAGTTGCTGATAATGACGTGTGCGGAAACTGAGCATCCAAAACACTTCTTGGAATTGTTGTTTCCAGACAAAAACATTAAAAACAGGACTTTTGCTGATTACAGTGCTTTACAATACGTCACAACTTAACTTATTTGTCGTTGTTTTTTAGGTGTTTAAAGGAAGTGCCAATCAAAAGACAAGATGGATCAGAATGAAACGGGGATCTAGGGATCATTTACGTATCCTGATGGTTTTAGTCTCAAGAAATCACAAAAAAATAAATAAATAAAAATCACAAAAGCCTTTCAGTCAAACTGAACAAATCACACAAAACCTCACAAACCACACCATTTACTAATAAAATGCTTTATCTTGTATTCTTTAAAGTATGTTAGATTATGTTTAAGACCTGAATATGATGAGTGTGCACATATTTCAAAATATAATGGTATGTCCAAAAACATTTAGGAAAAGCATGGTACTTACTGGCTAGTGTTGGGTCTTGATGTTTTTTGTTTTAAAAGTTGTACTGTTGCAGTACCGCAGTAAAGCGATGGCATCACATGGTAATACTACAGTACTTTAAAGTGTGAATTCATGTAAAATGACATTTACATGGGTATTTTAAGAACTTCATGGTAGCGAAAACTCATGGTAGTTTTATGCACTGTGATACTATATAGTATTTTTTTAATGCACTATTTATATACTACATTTTTAGTTTTTATTAATATTTTTTAGTTTTAAATTTTAAGAATTTGATTGTGCTTTTGTCATTTTATTACTTTTTTAAAATATTTCATTTAGCTTTCTTTTCTTTTTTTTAAGTTTTAGTTATTTTAGTACTTAAACTTATTGTATTTATTTCCAAGGCAACATTTGTATTTTTTTGTATTTTTATCTACTATTTATTTTATTTCAGCATTATTTCAGTTAAATGAAACCCGTTTTTAACAGTTACAGTGTGCATTAACAGCAGTGACATTATATTTTTTAGTTTTAATTTTAATTTTAGTTTAAACTTTAAGAATTTGATTATGTGCTTTTGTCATTTTTAGGACTTTTTGTGTTTTTAAATATTTCATTTATCTTTAATTAGTTTTTATTTCAGTTTTAGTGATTTTAGCACTTAAACTTATTTAATTCCAATTTAATTTTTTTTTTATCTAATATTTATATTTTATTTCAAATAAATGAAATCAGTTTTTTTAGTGTATATTAACAGCAGAGGTTTGTCTGGAAGGCTTCTGTCAGCACACGCGTGTTTTAGAGCTCATGTCTCAGTTTGAACATCCATTAAATCACACAGAAGGAATGCTGATGTTCCTCCATATCTGTATTATTCCAGTTGTGGAATATGAAACGGGACGGTTGGTGTCAGGACTGTACATCACTATCTTATCAAACCTCATAAGCTGCTGTCAATCATCCGTACATATGCTGAATACTTCAGACATTCATATGAAAATCATTGGAACACAAAAGGAGATGTTTAGCAGATTGTTCACGCTGCTCCTCACCGAGCACTCGGCTAACGTCTCCTTCTGTGTCTCACTGAAGAAACAAAGTCAAACGGGTTTGTAATGATATGAGGGAGACTAAATAATGGCAGGATCTGTATTTCTGGTCAGCTGAGATTTCTAGCTGCGTCTTATCGGCGAGCTCGACCTTGCACCTGACGTCTTATCACCTCTCCCTCTGTCTGCGTTTGAGGAGGGATGGAGAGAGGCATTGTGTGCTGACGGGAATCAACGACGCACATGAAAACACTGTGTCCAGTCTGATAAGACGACCTGACAGCAACTGTCCCACACACACACACACACACACACACACACACACCTGTCATTGCTCGTGTCCTGAGTCAGCACATAAACACACTCGCTTTCTGATTCGGACTCATATTTTACAGCTCTTAAACACACCAACAACTAATGCAAATGAAGTATGAGGAGATCTAAACAAGTATGATCATACAGATACACCGGATGAATCATATTTCACCACAATAAGCTACAACAACAAAAAACTAATTGCATAAAGACAATGGAAAAATAGATTTTTTTTTTTTTGATTAATTATGAGTAATAATAAATATAATTTTTAATTATTGTAACATTTCAAGACATTTACCCTATTACTGTAATATGGCCCTTAATTTTATAATGTGAATAATTATAATAATTTTTAAATTTATTTTAATATAAAAGCAAATAATAAAATATTTTATATTATACATTACATAATACATTTTATATCTAAAAATAATAATAAATATTAATATTAAAGGATTTCTTATTTTTCTCATTTGTAATACAGTAAGACTTTTAGCATAAATTATATAATATGCAAAAATCCAATTTCTTTCTTTCAAGGAAAAATTAAATAAAGAAATTTACTGCTGAAACAAATCTGAAACAAAATAAAATACAGAATACGTTTTGCAAAGTCAGCTTAAGTTGTTGCACTAAATTACTAAAACTGATTTAAAAATAAATGAAAACTGACAAAAAGACAAAAAACTAAATTACTAAAACTCTAAAATTAAAATAAAAAATACAAATATAATATATAAAATATAAAACTAAAACCTAATTAAAAAATATGAATAAAAATAGCATCTCAGTGATACTAAAATATACTGTTTTTTTCTTGTCATTTTGGGGTGAAATATAAGGCAAGCATGTTCTTTAACTGGTTAAAATAAAGTGTATTTATTCAATTTATTTATTAAAGCTCATTTATTAAAGCTCATAACAGAGCTTTAAAAAAGCTCATTCTGATTACGATTTAAAGAGACACAACTACAAAAACTACAACCGCTCAGTTGTGAATGTTTGTGTATGAATACAGAATGCCTGTGAATAAATAGGGAAAAAACCCAGTGTTGACTGATTGTTGTGTTGATGGGTCAGTGTTTGTGAGTTTGTGGAGCACAAGAGACCCCTGACAGAACAAAGACACTCTGTGTGTGTGTGTGTAACCCTGTCTGCAACAGCTGGTACAGACAACCCCACCCAAAACACACACACACACACACACACACACACACACACACACGTCATTTGATCAGAGTCCTGGCATCACAAGTGCTCCGAGATCTCATGAGACGCAGAATTACAGTGAGACCCAGCGTCAAACTCAGCCAGAATCAACAGATGCAGAAGCAGAGACACGCCGCGCATCTGAAGCCTCACAAACACGCTCAGCATCACACGCGTGACCAGCCAAACACACATTCCTCACGCCACCGTATCTGCATCTGCCCTCCTGGACACACACCATCATATTACACAAAACAAAACTAAACACTTGCAGGATCATATCTATTGTGTCTGCATTTCCAAATGCTTGACCTACAGCGCTATTTAAGGGAAAGAAAGAAAGAAAACAAAAAGTTGTAACAAAAAAAAATTGTAAAAACAAATAAGTTAACCAACATTTCTCAGTTTAATTTAACTTGATCTACCAAACTAACTAAAATTGTCAATGAAATAAAAATTATTAAATTTTTCGCACCCTCCCAAAAAATGATTAAATCCTGAACTGAAATTAATATGAAAATATTAAAATAAAAATTGGTTCTAAATATTAATAAAAACTATTTCATTGATACTAAAAGTAACACTGATCTACAGGTTTCCCCAAATTCCTGATATAACTACAAGAAGAAAAACTATTCATTATGAAAAAGTCCATGATTTTTGTTGTTTTCTTTTTTACATCTTTATGAATTTTCAATACAAAATTTCAAATGAATGAATAAATAATTGTTTTGTTTTTTTTCCCCCAAGGTTTGCCATTACTTTTGGAACCTTAAATTTAACTAAATGTAGAAAAACTTAAATGAATAAAACTTTTTTTTTTTTTTTAATTTGGTAATAAACAAGTTTCACTAGCAGAGTTACTAGTTATGGTTATGATAATATCCTCCACTCATCTTGTTTTCTTCAGATAATGAGATATTAATATTTTAACTTAAAATCAGAGCAGCTAAATCACTACTGTTTTAATTAGTTATACTTAATATCATTAATTCAAATCTAAATTCACATTTTATTAACTGAACAACAATCTTAAGAGTTTAACACTGTCTCTTCAGCCCTGTGGCGATACAGTAGATCTACTTTGATACAATGTTACCAAGGTAACGATTGCCTGCCATATTCAAGTACTACGGTATTTACATGGTATTCACTGTTTTAGCCTAATAAATGGAAAACTTGTGCACGTGTACAGATGATTTATATAGTATTTAATTGAAGAAAGTATACAGAAGCACTTACTTAGAGCAGCTAATCTTATTCTCTAAAGGAGATCATGAGACTTTAAGAAGATCACATGGAACAAAGCACTTACTCTGAATTAAAATCAGCAAAGCCACGGACAAAAACATTTCATCCACAAAGCCGGTGAACTTTCCAGAAGAATCCAAATAAACGCGTGTTTGTCCACAGAATCTGAAACGGGTTTGATTCGCACAAACTCACCGACTGACTAAACGCGCTCTGTGTGTGTGTGTGTGTGTGCGTGCGTGCGTGCATGTGTGTGTGTGTGTGTGTGTGTGTGTGTGCGTGTGTGGAGAGGGCGGGAACAACACTAATTGCACGCACACGCACGCACGCACACACTTATTACCATTTAACCAAAACACAAGATGTTAAAAACACAACTGTTAAAAGTAGTGAGAGTGACATATTTCATTCAAATTTTACACCATAAACAGTCACGATCAAAAATATAGTTCCAGCACTGAAATCTGATTGGATGAGCCCATTTTTGTTCTCACACACGTTACCGCACGCCAGTGTATTAATGCGCCACGTTGCTTGGCAACGTAACAGTCTGCACTCTACAGTCAGAACAATGAACTATATTACTTGGCGGAAGAAAGTGTGTTGATGTTAGATTATTTATAATTGTATGATAATCAAATCTAAATTCTGACTGGATGATGCAGGTTTGAAGCCATTCTGTATTAAATCGCTGCGTTGCCTGGCAACCATAAACAGCATAGAGTTCACTTACGAACTATTTTACGTTGTGTAAACACTGTTTGTTGTGATTCTTACTGTGCTGTTGACACAGTAACACTTTTCATTTTTATACATACATTAAATACATATATTATAATATACTTTTTTTTATAAACGTGACTTGTCTCACATTTCAGACTTTTTCCCTCACAATTCTGAGTTATAAAAATTCTACATTCGCAATTCTATTATTCTACATCTATTTCTTGACATTGTGATTTTGTATCTTGCAATCCTGAGAAAAAAAAGTCAGAATTCTGAATTTACATCTCCCAATTCTGACGTTTTTTCTCCGAATTGTGAATTTATATGCTATATAAAAAAAAGAAAAAGGTGATTGTGACTTTTTATCTCACAATTTTAAGTTTATATCTCACAATTCTGAGTAAAGAAAACCAGAATGACATATCGTGCATCAGAATTGTGCATTTATATCACAATTCCACATTTATATCTTGCAATTTTGAGGGGAAAAAAAGTCAGAATTCGGATAACTTGCCATCCTTATTGTTCTCAGAATTGTGAATTCATATTTTGCAATTCTGAGGAAAGAAGGCAGAATTGCAAGAAACAAACTCGCAATCACCTTTTACTTTTTTTTTTCTTTTTTATTTTTTTGTCTTGTGGCAGAAACGTGCCTCCATAGCAGCACTAATACTTCCAAATTGAAGATGATTAAATAAATAGCACAATTTTCAGTCGACTTTCTGATCGTTTAAGGTGAATGGACACAAACCAGGTTTTATTTGTCAAACAAAAGACTCTTTTTGTGGATCAGAGCAGGGTGAACTAACATGAGCCCTAATGATCCACTCTAATTAGGCGTGAAATTAGATGATTAGTCCAGTCCAGTGATTTTATTGCATTATAGTTGTATGGTGACTAAATGTGTTGAACTCTCATTCCGGTCTGATGATGACTGTACTGTCTGGATTTCACAACATTCTTAATGCAGCATATCTGTCATAGTTCAGACGCTCACAGAAGCTTCTATTCAACATCTCTATTGATCTGAATTCAACAGAAGAGAGAGAGAGAGAGTGAGTGTGTGAGTGTGTGTGTGTGTGTGAGAGTGTGTGTGTGTGTGTGTGTGTGTGAGAGTGTGTGTGTGTGTGTGTGTGTGTGTGTGTGTGTGTGTGTGTGTGTGTGTGTGTGTGTGTGTGTGTGTGTGTGTGTGTGTGTGTGTGTGTGTGTGTGTGTGTGTGTGTGTGTGTGTAACTAACACACACACACACACACACACACACAACAGCTGGTCAGCACGCTCTCACCCGGGGTCATAGAGTATCACGTATCCTCATCAGAACCACAAACCACCATCTGAACTGATCTCACTCTGCTATGAGAAGTTTATACCATCGAGTTAAGACACTACAGGTGAGCATATATAGATACATGGATATAGAGAGGAATAAAAGTGAAAAGTTTGCTGTTTGTAAAATAAAAAACTCTTTAAAGATTGAAATCTACAGACGTAAATAGACAAAGTGCAACTAAACAAACACTTCAGTGTGTGTTTTGGATGTTTTCTTTCCTCTTAAGTCTGAAAGAAGAGACATGATATGGAGAATAAATAAAACACAAATAGATAAAGTGGAATAAAATAAGTGGAATAATAAAAATCAATAAAAAAAGTTATGAAAAGCCAAATAGCCCAAAATCTCAAAACTGACCAGTGCATATGGTGTCTTGAAATCTACAGACGCAAATAGAGAAAGTGCTACAAAACAAACACTTAAATGTGTATTTTAGATGTTTTCTTTCCACTAGACTGAAAGAAGAGACATGATGTGGAGCAGAAGTAAAGAATAAAGCACAATAAATTAAGCATCTAAAAGTCTATTTTGCCAAAACCAAGCCAAATACACTCTTAAAAATAAAGGTGCTTCACGATGCCATAGAAGAACCTTGGTTCCATGAAGAATCTTAAACATCTGAAGAACCTTTCTGTTTCACAAAAGCTTCTTTGTGGTGAAAGAAGGTACTTCAGAGTATTAAAAAGGTAAGAAAGAGATGACTGAATGGTTCTTTTATGGCTTCGCTGTGAAGAACCTTTCAAGCACCTTTATTTTTAAGAGTTTAGCCTGAAATCTCAAATCTGAGCAGTGCATGGTGTCTTGAAATCTATAGATGCAAATAGATAAAATGCAATAAAATAAAACATTAAATGCATATTTTTTTCCTGTTTTCTTTCTGCTAGTCTGATATGTTAAAGAAGCAAAATGGACCAAAATCTCAAAGCTGAGCAGTGCATGGAAAAACATTGGTTTTGTCTGTTGTGTCTCAGCTTAAGTAATCAGAGTCTCAAGCGGTCAGCTCCTCTGGCATTTAAACACACACACACACACACACACACAGCACCTGTCTGCATGCGACAGACACAGCAGCTGCAACAATCCTGACAGTCACACTCACTTTTACAACACTGCCTTTGTCCTCGCCCTGACAAAGTGCTGACTGCTTATTTTACACACACACTCACCAAACTTTCCCACACACACACACACACACACACACACACGCAGGCTGCAGCGCGACTCCTCCGAGGGTTTAAACGCAGCAGATGCAGAGATGGATCCACATGCTCTGGCTGTTGCACAAATGCGATTAAACGTGAACGCAAACACTTCTAGCAATGCAAACACAACTTCATGTGCTCCAGCACGCCAGAAAACACATTCACAGTCCATCAGATGGAGAAACCGTTTGCAGAGAATCTAGTTAACTGCTTTAATGACATAGACTCATGTGATCTGCTATAGCAACCAACTTGGTGATTTCCTATGATTAAATTGCACTAATTAATTTGTTGGAAGCAAAAAGAAAGAATCATGTCAATCACTGGAATTATTCATGAGGTTTTGTCAGTAATGAGACAAAAAAAAAAAACATACAATAAAAAAAAAAAGTGGACTTTCTTCATGTTACAAACATGTTTATTCAACAATATAATACAAACACTGAATGCTGGATGAGGAGGTGTGGATTACTGCGGAGGGGGCGGGGCAGTGGGTGTGGCCTCTGCTGTGAGAGGAGGAGTCTCTGTTGAGGAGGAGGAGGAGGGGGAGGAGGGGATCTCCACCTGCAGAGGAGAGAATAATCAACCATAAATAATGAGCTGGAATATTAACTGATGCTGTACATAAAGATTAGTAAACATACTTTTTAATATTCTTTAAAGGTTATCACTGCTTTAATATGTTAATCTCTAATTTGCATATATTTCCAGCATATAAATCTGAAGATTGGATAGATTCAGGTTCATAATTCTTGTTTGATTTTGTCGTCATATTAGAGTTCAAGGTTTTTCCGGAGGACAAACACTTAAATGTGTATTTTGCATGGTTTCTTTCCTCTAGTCTGAAAGAAGGGACATGATATGGAAGCCAAATAGCCCCAAATCTCAAAACTGAGCAGTGCATGACTGAATTATCACACAAACACATTTCTTACTAGTCTTTCTGCTCTTTTCCGCAGCATCTTCCACGCTTTATGATGAGCCTACAAGACAAATAATACAGGAACCTGCTTACTAAAGCACAAGGAATAACACTCATATTCTTCCTACATGTGCATGAGCTCAGAGTCAGAATGATTGAGTGTAAGAGTGTGAGCTGAACGTACGGTGAGGTTGAGGGGCAGCGAGAGCCCCTGAGCCCGGCGCCGGACGCCCCACTCGCTCTCTCCCAGCGTATGGACCCTCACAACCTCATACTGAGAGACCAGACCTGTGCTGGACACTAGAGGACCTCCGCTCACCGTCACATGATCTCCACACCTGAGCAACACAGCACAGCTGAAGAGTGAGAGTGTGTGTGTGTGTGTGTGTGTGTGTGTGTGTGTGTACAGGTTTATATATCCTGGTGGGGACTTAAACCTGAACACACAGACTCATGGAGATTGTGTCACGGTGGAGACCTAAATTGAGGTCCCCACAGGTACAAAAGTTTATAAATCATACAGAGTGAGGTTTTTGAGGAAGTAAAAGTGCCTGTAGTCTCCTGTAAGGGGTAGGTTTAGGTGTAGGGTTGGTGTAGGACAATAGAATATACAGTAAGTACAGTATAAAAACCATTACACCTATGGAGAGTCCCCACAAGGATAGCAAACCAGACGTGTGTGTGTGTGTGTGTGAGAGAGAGAGTCTGTGTGTGTGTGTGTGTGTGTGTGTGTGTGTGTGTGTGTGTGTGTGTGTGTGTGTGTGTGTGTGTGTGTGTTGTGAAATATTTTTACTATTTAAAATAACTGCTTTCTATTTGAATATATTTTAAAATGTAATTTATTCCTGTGATTTCAAAGCTGAATTCATAGCATCATTACTCCAGTCACATGATGCTTCAGAAATCATTCTATTGTGTACATTGAGGACTCAATGTCCTGATAATGTTGACATAATAAACATACTACACTATTTTAGCATGTTTATATAAATGTTTAGTATGTTTATGTATTAGTATGTATACATGTAAGTGCAAGAAGTTTTCTGTGATGCTTGTTTAAGAGATAATGTCATCAGCTCAGTATAAAAATCACCATGCCTGTGGAAAGCACTGAAAATGATAGGAGAGTGTGTGTGTGTGTGTGTGTGTGTGTAACACACACCTGTATAACGACACCGTCCCGTCCTGACTTTGAGCTGCTCTTTCTTCAATTTCCTCCTGTTTCCACCTGAACAAACACAATCACACACACATTACTGAGTACTGTACTGTAGTTCAACAGATGAAGAGTGTTTCATCGACTGTAATATTCCTGCTCTTACTGTGAATGAGTGGGTTATTAAAAAATAATCTTTCATTTTCTTCAATATTTTCATTTTTCTGCATCCAATCAATTCCTCAACAAAATCAACCTGCAACCTGAACAAGCAAGAGAAATCTAATCGAACCGCACTCATACCAGGATTCAGATGAGTTTCAGTATGAATGGACACAACACATAAGATCATAAACAGAGTCTGAACTCACTCATTTATCCTCGTTCACTATGTGACGATCACTGTGTAGTGAACAAGAGGACTAGCACATGAATGAACCAGTGTCTCTGACATACTTTTATAGCTTTTGTTAATCTTTTGATTTTATTTTTTATATTTTCTGCTTTTATGTCCATTTTAGTTGAAATTTTAGTAAGTTTGCAGTTTTTTTTTTGTGTGTAATCTTTATTAGTTTTTAAAAAATAAATGTCTAAGAAAAATTTCATGTTCATTTTAGTTCTAGTTATTTTAGTACATCAAGTTAAACTAAGTGAGATTGAGAAATGTTGCCTTGGCAACTAGCTGAAAAAAAAAAAGTTCTTGTATTTTAGTTCAGTTAACAACTATTTTATTTCAAGTAACAAAAATGTGTTTGTTTGTTTTTTATCTATATTAACCCTGGAAGGAAGTCTCTTTCTGCGTAATAATTTTGTTGCGTATTCTTGTGATTTTTATTTTTTTGTTGTTTTTAAATATTTTTTAAACCACAGCATGTTTTAGTTTATTTAGTTGTAGTTATTCTAGTACTTCAACTTTAACTAAACCAAAATCAGATTATTTATCATACTTTATTTCAGTTAATGTTTGTTTCACTTCAAGTAAAGAAAATGTATTTTTATGATTTGAGTTTCAGTTTTAGTTATCAATAAAGAAGAACCCTGCGCTGGGTTCTACACAGATCTTCAGTATATCACGTGGTGAAACCACTGATCTATATATAATGATACAGTTATACAATGACTGGTCTATATATAATGTTCTCTATTACAGATCAGTGGCTGAAACCCATTTGAAGAGTGTGTCGTGTGTTTGTGGTACCTGCTGTGAGAGAAGATCTCGAGCGCCACAGACGATGAAACCTCCAGCGGTTCCCACGCGAGATCCTTTTGAACCATCTGCAGCGCGTCACGCGTAAAACTGCGCAGATTCTCCTGCGACAGATCGTCAGAATAAAGCAAACGCACAAATCAGGAACAACACCACAGATCCAGTCAAACCCACACAAGCAGGAGCTCAGCACTAAATATGTGACCCTCGACCACAAAACCAGTCACACGGGTCAATTTTTTTAAATTGAGATTTATACATCATCTGAAAGCTGAATAAATAATCTTTCCGTTGATGTATGATTTGTTAGGATCGGACAATATTTGAAAATCTGGAATCTGAGGGTGCGAAAAAATCTAAATATTGAGAAAATCAACTTTAAAGTTGTCCAAATGAAGTTCTTAGCAATGCATATTACTAATCAAAAATGAAGTTTTGATATATTTACGGTAGGAAATTTACTAAATATCTTCATGGAACATGATCTTTACTTAATATCCTAATGATTTTTGGCATAAAAGAGAAATGTATAATTTTAACCCATACAATGTATTGTTGGCTATTGCTACAAATATAATTGGAGTCAAGCAGCAAACAGCGGTGTTTCATCACTGATACTGATTTATTTGATTACTCATATCACTAATTTCTTTTATTGTTTGAGTTTAATAAAAATAATAAATCTAACTTAACTGAGGGCCATTGGCCAAAAGTAAGTTTTGCATTCTATCCAACTATATGATAGTAAAATGTATTAAATTATAATTCTCAAAAACTAGAATTTTTTTTTTTATATATATATATTTTTTTTTGTTAAATGCAAAAATTCTACAAAAAATGTTAAAGTAAAAATATGAATTTGAAATGAAGATATGCTGCAAAGGCATGTTTTTTCTATATTTTCTGGTTTGGGCATCTCTTATAAAATGTAAGAATTTGGCATAAAACATGACATACATTTAGTAAGGTTAGAAAAATGCCCTTATAAAGATAAAAATGCTCCTAGAAATCAATTTAAGGAGGAAAATATGGAATCTTAATTAAAGAAATGTGACCGTTTATAGTTCACACACACACACACACACACACACACACACACACACACTGAACATCATACAGACACACATTAAAATAATTAGAGATGCGTGTCAATAGCAGTTCTGACCTCTGAAGGCGTCCAGGAGTCCAGACGCGAGTCCAGAACCAGATCGCAGCAGAAGGCGCCAGCGGTCACTGCAAACACAACACACGAGGACTGAAGACCAGTGAACCAGCGTCATCCGGCAGACATTCCTCACTTAGTCTCAGTCCCGTCTCAAATATACGTCTTAGTTATCATCATATTTAGTCAACCTTGTCCTGTTTTTGTTTAGTCAAGTTTTAGTCACTAAAAGCTTATAATGGTGCTGTATATTGGCTAAAAACTGATAAAAATTATTTTTGCTCAAAATGATAATCGTAATGATTGTTGTAAGTGCATTTATTAATATTTTGTCTCCTTTTTTTGATGAAAATAAAAAGAGAAATTGGTAAAGCTTTTATTTTTTGAATTATTTTCATTTCAGTCTCGTCTTTTACAGTCAGTGAAATGACATGTTGATACAGTCACAGGTTTATTGTCGTCTCGTTTTAAGCTCGTCAATGAACATTTTTCATCATAGTTTTCGTTAACGAAATGAACACTAATCTGAACGTTCAGTCGTTCAAAGCCACTAGAAGGCAAGCCTGCAACCTTTAGCCAAGAAAGCATAACGGCTAATGCTAACGGAAAGGAGACCGCTCCGCTCTGGAGTGCTGTCCCATCATGCATCATAATAAAGTTTTGGAAGAAATCGTGAGATTTTTACTGAGATCTCACAAGAGGTCACACCTCCAATGCAAGTTAAATATTAATGTAATAATTAGATATTAAAACATATAATTTGGTAGAAAAAGCGTTGCTGATTTTATTGGTGTAAAGATGAGTAGTGGTGATGTTTATTTTGCACAACAGTGAGTTTCAGGACAAGAGGAATACCTGGTACTTCAGGAAGCTTCAGCAGCTCCACACTAAAGTCATCCTTAAACGCTCCGTCGAGCACGTGACCCAGAAGAGCTGCGCAAGAGCGCCAGTACGCCTGAAACACACACACACACACACACACACACAGATTCGTGACGTCTCGGTGAGAACACACAGCAGCAGAAGTCGCTGATGCACAGAGACACACTGACCTGGTTGACTATCCGAGGGTCTTCATCTTTGAAGGTGAGGAGGGTGAGGTCACAGGAGCGGGTCAAAGGTCGGTGCATGTGCCACGGCTGGCCGTCCACCAGAGCCAGAGCGGAGCTCTTCATGTGCCACTCCGTCAGATCTGACACACATTTGATATTAAAAACAAGTTTATTGTGTTTCTTCTGTGATGGGACACTTGAATCTGCAGTGTGTTTATTAGAAGCACATGGGACGTAAACACTCAAAACAATCATTCAAGAGATCTGAGTCATATTGCACATAATATCTGACCCTGCAGCACAGCAGCAGTCATAAGCAGCACAGCTATATCTGCAGCAATAGCCAACAATACACTGTATGGGTCAAAATTATACATTCTTCTTTTATGCCAAAAACCATTAGGATATTAAGTAAAGATCATGTTCCATGAAGATATTTAGTAACATTCCTACCGTAAATATATCAAAACTTCATTTTTGATTAGTAATATGCATTGCTAAGAACTTCATTTGAACAACTTTAAAGGAGATTTTCTCAATATTTAGATTTTTTTGCTCCCTCAGATTCCAGATTTACAATATTGTCCGATCCTAACAAACCATACATCAATGGAGAGATTATTTATTCAGCTTTCAGATGATGAATAAATCCCAAGGTTTTGTGGTCCAGGGTCACATATGGTGCCAAAATATGTGTCCCAAATCACTCATTTTTTTACTACACAGTCAATGCCATGAGAGGATTCCCTCAGTTCATCTGAGATCAGGATGAGTGTTTCTTCATCAGGTTTGTAGAAATGTGTCTCTGCATCAGTGTCTCAGCAGTGGATGCTCTGCAGTGAATGGGTGCCGTCAGAATGAGAGTCTGATAAAAACATCACAATAATCCACAGCACTCCAGTCCATCGGTTAACATCTGGAGAAGACAAAAGCTGAAACAAAAGGTGTTTTTAACTCAAATACGAGTCTATAATCCATAATAACTCTTCCTCCAGTGATAAAGTGTTCTGGTCTGAATCAGGAGAGAAATCTGCACAGATGCCAAAACAGTCCAGAAGAGCTCTTAACAAATATTTGGCTGGATTTTGATGTGAGAGACAACAGGAGAGGAAGAGTTATTATGGATTATAGACTCGTATTTGAGTTCAAAACACCTTTTGTTTGAGCTTTTGTCTTCTCCAGATGTTAACCGATGGACTGGAGTGCTGTGGATTATTGTGATGTTTTTATCAGACTCTCATTCTGACGGCACCCATTCACTGCAGAGCATCCATTGCTGAGACACTGATGCAGAGACACATTTCTACAAACCTGATGAAGAAACAAACTCAACCTGATCTCGGATGATCTGAGAGTGAACTCATTTCCAGCTCGTCCGGCTGAAGTATGAACTGCGCAGCAGACACTCACGGCGCGTGCAGCTGTACGGGGTCGACGCGCCTCTGTTCATGACCAGCAGCGTCCCCTGTAGACCGGGCCCCTGAACCGTCACCTCGATCTTCTCCGTCCGCGGATACAGAGATCTCTGACGCGCCTGCTCTTTAGAGAACAGAGCGCTGCGATGACTGCGCAGTTCTGCAGACGAGAGGCGCACCGCAGCTGCGCTCGACACCAGACCTGCAACACATTCACTCATTCATTACACACACGCTTGCAGCCAGAGCAGCTAACAAATATATATATATATATGGATCCAGCGCCTACAAACTTTTGAACAGCAGTGTATAATAATTCTATTATAATATCTTACATATTATATTATCATATATAAGATTACAGTAATGAAACGTTCCAGCAAAATACTGAGAATTTCTGTAATAAGAATAACTTTACAGGATAGTTCCGGTCCTTGATTCTGATTGGCTGAGCCGCATTAGAAGCTGCTGTAAACATACGCCTTTGTTTACATCTGTGTGTTGCTCGGCAACCGTTTCTGAGGAACTACATTGTTTGGCGGAAGAATACTGTTTTTAATACCATCACATTTTATTTGCTTTGTTTTATTTTGTGAAACCTTAAAAAGCAATAAGCCCCGCGAAGCCATAGTTTACAGTAAATTTATAACAGATTCCTGGGGCTTATTGCTTTATAATAAGTTTATAATTTTTAAAAAGTAAATACAGGTAAAGTGGGACAACTTTCTTCAACATTGTCATTATTTTCTAATATAATTCAGAAAAGCCATTCCAGACTAGTTTAGGATGAACTTAAAGCTGATTTATGATGCTGATCAGTGTCCCATTCACCATATAAACACACTATACTACAATCACAGCATCAGATATTGTGGCATTACATGTCAAACATGGTATTGTTAGTGTGTATAACCTACAGTAAAATCTAATGAGCAGCTGACAGTCGTAGTTTTCTCTGTATAGTGTGTGTGTGAAGGTCAGAGATTGATCTTTTGTGTGTTTATTATGATCCACTTACGGCGCTGAAGCATCTGACAGACAGACATGAGCATCACACAAAAATATCCTCCGCAATATAAACAGATAGATATAAAGTATAGAGGAAAAAGAGCAAAATAAAGCTGCTAAGAGAGAGAGATCAGAGACATGCTTCTGCAGCTTCCGGTTGCGGCGATAAAAACAGTCCGTGTGATCTGACGCAGCGCGTTTAGAGTTCCGCTTTAATTCAATTTTACAATGACAATGTATTATTATGTATTTATTATGATAGCTGTTAGAAGAACAGGTCAGTTGTACACTCTCCTGTGTGTGAGATCACTTAAAGGGGATTTCTAGAGTGATTAATAATAAACACTTCAAGTATTTTTATTAACGCACATCACAGATTCAGGACACAAATACAACCTTTAGTTTACTGCGGAATTAAAAGCAGTAATTTGCTAACAAGTTACTCAGTTTTTAAACTTATCATTAAACGTATTCAAATATCAAACAGGCATTATGGTTGTAAAATATTGCATTATATGTTTAAATAAATTATGTATATTTATCAAAATAGTTTTTCTATGGCATCACTGCAATAAATAAAAATAAATCAGATAAATAATAAAATAAAATACACAAAGCCATTTTGCAAAACATGTAAATAATTTATTTATTTAATAAAATATTTAAAAATTATAAAAAAAATATTGCATTATGTTTACATAATTATATATATATATATATATTTATCAAAATAGTTTTTCTATGGCATCATTGCAATAAAAAAATAAATCAGATAAATAATAAAATAAAATACGCAAAGCCATTTTGCAAAAAATTTAAATAATTTATTTAATAAAATATTTTAAAAATTATTAAAGACAAAAATATTGCATTATATGTTTAAATAAATTATGTATATTTATCAAAATAGTTTTTCTATGGCATCATTGCAATAAATAAAAATAAATCACATAAATAATAAAATAAAATACACAAAGCCATTTTACAAAACATGTAAATAATTTATTTATTTAATAAAATATTTAAAAATTATAAAAAAAATATTGCATTATGTTTACATAATTATATATATATATATATATATATATATATATATATATATATATTTATCAAAATAGTTTTTCTTTGGCATCATTGCAATAAAAAAATAAATCAGATAAATAATAAAATAAAATACGCAAAGCCATTTTGCAAAAAATGTAAATAATTTATTTAATAAAATATTTTAAAAATTATTAAAGACAAAAATATTGCATTATATGTTTAAATAAATTATATATATTTATCAAAATAGTTTTTCTATGGCATCATTACAATAAATAAAAATAAATCAGATAAATAATAAAATAAAATACACAAAGCCATTTTCCAAAAAAAAAATATATATATATTTATTTAATAAAATATTTTAAAATTATATTATATCTAAAAGAATATATAAAAGTACAATATATAAAATAATTTTTCAATATCTTTATTTTTCATTATTAACTAAATTAAAATATAAAATATTTACAAGTAGTGCTGTCAAACGATTAATCGCATCCAAAATAAATGTTTTTGTTTACATAATATATATGTGTGTGTAGTGTGTATATTTATTATGCATATACAGGGCCCTCCGTAAGTATTGGAGCAGTGAAGACAAAATTGTTCTGTTGTCTGTGGAGTCAAGACATTTGCAAATATGATGAAAAGATGAATATGAGTCAAAACTACAGAATGTCACATTTTATTATTAGCCGTTTCAACACATACATGTTTCACCAAATAAAAAGAACAGCACTTTCAGAGCTCATCCAAGTATTGGGACAGCTGAACATAAGGCAGATATAAAGATTAAAAGCTATTATTTAGTTGCAGATCCCCAGCGCTCAATCACAGCAGTGAGTCTGTGACCCGTAGACATCACCAGACTCTTGCTCTCATGCTTTCAGATACTCTTTCCAGCCTTTAATGCAGACAATTCCAACTGTTGCTTGTTTTGGGGAGTTTACTCTCCTCTTCAGCTGCTGATATTCATGTTCGATCAGATTTAAATCTGGAGATTGACTCGGGTGATCTAAGACTTTCCATGTCTCTGCCCTGATTAACTCCTTGACTGAACTGGCAGGTGTTTTGGGTCATTGTTCTGATGCGATATGAAGCACTTCACAATGAATCTGGTGGCATTTTTTTGAATATTGGATGGCAAGATGGTTTTGTACTCTTCCAAATTCATTCTGATACTGTAATCATACATGAAGTCATCAGTAAAGTTGAGAGGTCTGTTCCAGAGACAGCCATGCGTGCTCATGCCACGACACCACCTCCAGCACGCTTTACAGATGAGGCTGTGTGCTTGGGATCATTGCAGTTCACTTTTTTCTCCACATTTTTGCTTCCCATCACTTTGATAAAGGTTCATCTGTGTCTCATCGGTCCATAAACACAGGTCCAAAACTCTTCTGGCTCACCTTTGTGCTTTTTTGCAAACTCTAATCTTGCCTCTCTATGTCTGGAGCTGCTCAGAGGTTTGTATCTTGCTGTGTAGCGTCTGTAATTCTGTGCCAAAGTCTCCTGAGGACAGTAGATTGTCAGAGCATCACCTCAGCTTTCTGGAAGTTGTTGCTGATTTTTACAGACACGTGTTTTAGGGTTCAATTTCACAGCTTTTATGATTTGTCTGTCATCAGCTACTGTTGTTTTCTCAGCCGATCCGGTCGTTGCTGGTGTCGCTGGTGGTTTCCAAACTCTTGATTTCTTCATGCCCTTTGTTTTTGCTATAACTCTAATTGACTTCCTTTTCTTTTAGCATCCAAATTGCTTGCTTTTCTCTCAAAGTCAGCTCCCTCGTCTTCATCCTGGTTTGTGTGCGTCATCATCGAATGCAAGATTCAGAATGCAGAAGTAATGGATATAACTGATACGACACATTCCCTGCTTTTAATATCTGAGGAATTAATGCAACAGGACACAGCTGATCACTTACACTGTAAAAAATGATGGTAAAAACCTGTTAAATGGTTAACGGTAAGTTCCCCTAATATATACGGTGAAAAACTGTAATAGACATTTCAGACAACTTACGGTGAAATACCTCTTTTGGAAGTGAAAAAGAATGTAAAATTTACAGGGAAAAACTGTAAATTTACATTCCCAGAATTCCCTGCGTTGCATTTCAAATTTTGTTTGAATTTGATGTTTTTTCTTTGAAATAACTAGGTTTCTTAGTTTTTTCTTATCAGTTACACTGTAAAACTTTACTGTAAATTTACAGGCATTTTCTAACAGTATTATACTGTATTTTTATAAAACAGTAAAATGCTGTATATTTTACAGAATGTCTGTAAATATACAGCAGCTTTCTGTTTTCAGCCCGCTAAATGTGTAATACAGTATCATACTGTAAATGCATTGCATTGTGGGATAGATTTATTTTGCGCGCTCAATTCAAATGTGATGTGATGTGAACAGTGTACTACAGGCAAACTAGGTTCGTCAGAGGGATTTAATTGAACATAATAATTATTCGCGTTATTAAGATAAGCCAGTGGTTTGTGAATCTGCGAGTAGTTTTTAAGCTTTGTGAGCTTCGTTTCGCGTTTCAAGCGTTAGCTGCCTGTGACGCAGCAAACATGGATGACGCTGCCTGAGCAGACGCGAAAATAATCTGTCATCTGAATCATCAAACCTGTGCCTGAGACCATGATAAATGGACTTTGGAGCATGAGAAGATGGATTATTGTTCGTCTGAGTATCGATACGGTAAGATTTTTTCGTTCACATTTCTACATTGTTTCCACGAATGGTTTGATTTTGGGAACGTTAAACTTTTGCTCATTTAAATCCCGAGTAAACAATTCTCACCTCTTTACCAAGTAATTTTGATACTTCATATAATACGGCAACATTGACCATGTCATTCTGTTACAGCCCATAACCAAGTTATATCTAGCTCGCTAAATTATATCTTAGTTAGCTCGTTAAGACACACATAACGCATTCACATGACATGCAACTGATTTTATTTTATTTTAACTTTTTTTTCGTTTGTTTGTTTCAGGCTGAACAATGTGATGAAGATCCGGTGCTAATGTAAGTGCTTCACAAGTATTACATTTGTAGTCCATGTTAAAACATGTCAGTTCTATGATCGTGCTTTTTAATTTGTTATAATTTTGCCAGCACATGAAAATCCATAGTCATGTTCCTAATGCTTATTTCAAATGTAGTAGGCCTATTCCTGATTGCTTCCATGTCTTCCGTGGTCCTACAGCTGCTCCCACACTTGCAGAAATGAGATGGTTTTACCCTTCAAGCAGGTGTAAGTAGAGATTACTCAACATTTATTTGCAACATGTTTTATGTGTTGGTTCTGTTAGTGATGGTTGTACGTCTTTTTAAAAATTGTTTCAGGTATTCATCACTCCATCTGATGTCCAGCAGTCTCTACATTTGCCAGAAAGCACAATTTATAATTCTTGGTATGTAAACAGTAAAGGTTTAGTACACCCTAAAATTAACATTAAGTCATCATATACGCTATGGAAGCATATGGGTAGCAAAATTCAATTTGAAATAATTTCAAATTCAATTTGTGATATGCAAACTGGCAATGCATGCAAAATGCCAATGTATTTCTGTGATTTAATGTACATTTCCCCAAACATATGTGCAAAATTTAGTGCAGAATGAAAATGAAAATTCAATTATATAATTTACATTTGCCATTTTCTACAATAGTTTTAATATGCAAATTAAAAACATATTTTAACGCTTTATAAGTTGCAAAATGAAAATGTATTACCCAAATTGATTAGATATGTTTAACATGTCCAAGCAAAGACTGTAGCAAAATTTTCATTTAAATGCTGTTTTTCCTAAATGCATTTAGACTTAGGGGTAGGACACTTGGGATTGCATTTTCATCATAATACCGCATGATAATTGTAGTAAAATGCAGTGAGAATTTCAGAATGCATTCTGAGCCAAAGCTGCAGCAAAAGGCTAGCAAAATGGTGATTTAAATGTCCTTTATTTTTCTTAAATGCATTGACACATATAAGACATTTCAATTGCATTATCATTTAATACCCCATGATGAATATAAAGTCAATGTGGATTTGAAAATGCAACACACCCCCGACCTGTCAATCTTTAGGCTACATCAAGGCGGGGCTCGGCAACAGGATGCACAATAGGTCAATATTCATCGTTAACCAAACGCTTTCCACACTGACTTAAACTATATTCATCATGGAGTATTTAATGAAAATGCAATTGAAATGTTTTATATGTAAGTGTCAATGCATTTAAGAAAAATAAAATTTCTCCTTTTGTGGTCCGAAAAAGAATGACATACTGCATTAGAACAACGCCAGGTGAGTAAATGATGTGATTTTCATTTTTGATAAGCTGTCCCTAGGATGTTCATCTCTGTCTCTCAGCTCAATGCAGTCTGCAAAATATTATCAATGATCAAATTCATTTAAGATCAATTTCAAGAAAACAGTACTGCACCCTACAGATGAACACTACCCAGAAAATGCTGTAAATGGGATTTCCCTGCACAAATTTCAGAGTTAGTTTAATAGTTATGTTGAACTATGTATAGACAACTAAACAGAACCACAATGGAACCCACAATAGTTTATTTGAAGTATTTTCTTTCTTTCTTTTTTCAGGTCCATCTCTAAGCAACCAGCGGTAGATGTTGAGCTGCCCAACTTTGTCTCTGGCCTTGCAGTGCTGTTTGTATTATTGTATGATTTCAACCTCCAGTATCAGGAAGAGGTGGCATGCACCCCTGCGATTGAGGTTAGACATTAGCATATTTGCCATTGATATATATGATAGTGAATTGTCACTAACTTGTCTTGACGGTATTTGTAAAATACTTAAGTATTTTTTCACAAACATTTTATAAGTTGATTATAGAGCTGAATGATATATTACCTATTTAACATGTAGTCAGTCATGTAATCACATCACAAGTGTTGCAATTTACTGTGCTCTATATATATATATATATATAGCTCCTTCTTATATTGCTGATCTAATCCAGGAACAAAGGACAACGAGATCCTTACGATCCCAATCACAGAAACTTCTTGTTGTTCCTCGGTCTAAGTTGAAATCTAGAGGGGATCGTGCGTTTGCGGTCTCCGCCCCTAAATTATGGAACAGCCTGCCGCTTTATATTAGGGACGTACCGACACTTGGTCAGTTTAAGAGCCATTTAAAAACATACCTTTTTATGATAGCGTTCGATCTAAGATAAGTGCGAAGGTTGCTAGTGTTATATAGGGTTTTTATGATCTTACTTAAAATGTATTATGATTGTTCTAAGGTCTCTGCTATACTATTCATTTAGATGGCTATGATCCCTTTTAAATGTTGTCTCCTGCTCATTGTGTTACTGTTTGTACAGCACTATGGTCAACGTTGTTGTTTTATTCAGTGCTTTAGAAATAAAGTTGAATTTGAATTTGAATATATATATATATATATATATATATACATACATACATACATACATACATACATATATATACATAATGTTCACTTGTTTCTTTTTTTCTTTTCAGCCTTTTAGACGCTTTCTCGACATCAACCCTGAATGTGCATCAAGAACCAAGAAAGGAAAAGTGACTTAAAAGAAGACTGGACGTGTGTACAAGAAGAGCAGTACTGTAAACCCACAGGTTTCCTCTCTTCTGAAAAACTTTTAAAAATATATTTCTGAAAAACCTTTCCATTCTTTAAAAGTAAATAAGATTACTGCATTTTGAATTACTTGCTAATTGTTAATTGCATTTTACATGTTTTATTATATATATATATATATATATATATATATATATATATATATATATATATATATATATATATATATATATATACTAAATCTGGAATTTCATCCAATATGTTCATATAAGGCAATGTTCTAGTCTTTTCTTCTAAATAAATAAATGTTTTAAAACTCAGAGAATGTTGTTTTCTCTTTTTTGTTGTGACTGTTATGAAAAGGTATATTTTTAATTTTGTAAATCTAAGAGTACTGAAAGAAAAGCAGGAATTACAGTATTCCCTGTAAAAAACAGTCTAATACTGTAAAAAATAAGTTATATAACAGAATAATGCTGTATTTGGTAAATACAGTACAGAACTGTAAATTATGTATACAGTAGTAGTCCTGTAAAAATACAGAATGTGGCTGGCAACCCAGCTGCCAGTATTTTACTGTAAATTTACAACGAAAAGTTTTACAGTGTATGTTTATTAGGGTTGTATGTTACATCTAATGTTGTTAAATTAATGTTTATTGCATGTGTCAGTTTAATGAGTCTCACCATGATGGTGTTTAGTGTTTGTGTGAATGACGCTGTGCTCCTTCTATATATGTTATTATTTAAAAGCTGCTTGTGATGGACTTTGGTTCATCATGTGACTCTCTCATCATCTTCTGCATTTGATGGTTATCAGTGTATTTCAGGTACAAAACAGATTTCAGTACTTCAGTAGGTTGGTATATTAACATTACATCAGTTAATGAAATTACGGTATTTAACTGTAAATTTAAGTTAAAACCGTAAAACCTAAAACGTTGCTACCGTATATTTTACGGTAGAATTCCGGCAACCACAGCTGCCGTTTTTTTACTGTAAATTTTACAGAATTTTTTTTACAGTGTAGAAAGACCTGCGAGGCAACTGTTCCAGTACTTATCTCACATCAGATCGAGGGATGAACTCTAAAAGTGCTGAACTTCTCAGCTGGTAAAACATCTATGTGTTGAATCACCCAATAATAAAATGTGACATTCTGTCGTTTTGTCTCATATTCATCTTTTAATCATATTTCTAAATGTCTTGACTCCACAGCCAACAGAGCCATTTTCATCTTTACTGCCCCAATACTTTTGGAGAACACTATAAATACAAACACATGCCTGTATATATTTCAGAAAAATATGTTACGTTTATATATTAAATATATTTATATGTGATATAAATTATATGAATATAAATATATGCATGTAAATATTTTCAAAATATATACTGTATGTGTGTGTATTTACACTGAACAAAATTATAAATGCAGCACTTTTTGCCTCCATTTTCCGTGAGCATAACTTTTTTGAACTATGTACACAAAAGGCCTATTTCTCTCAAATAATGTTCACAAATCTGTCTAAATCTGTGTTAGTGAGTGTTTCTCCTTTGCTGAGATACTCCATCCACCTCACAGGTGCGGCATATCAAGATGCTCATGAAAAATGGAAGCAAAAACAAAAGTGATGCGTTTATAATTTTGTTCAGTGTACATATATTATGTAAACAAAAACTTTTATTTTGGATTTGATTAATCGCGATTGACTAGTATAATATATATATATATAAAAACACATCCATAAGATCTTAAAAGATAAATTGCATTTTTTTTTTTAAATCCACTGACATCAAAGCAAACTTTGTGACTAACACTGCACTGACATCCATGAAAAGTTTTCATTGCAAAAAAAATAATTCTGGAATTCTTTTAAAAATGCTATTTTAATAACTAAGTTTCTTTGTGACCCAAAATAGTTCTTCAGTGACATTACCACGGAAGCTTTATTTTTAAGAGTGCATGCTATATTTATGGTTATTGTGGTAATTGTTTATAGGGGCTATTAATGGATAAGGTGCTTTTCTTGCATTATGTTTACTCCAGGGACTGTCCCGCTGAGGACAAACCGAGGGTCTTTTATGAATCAAGTCTTTGAGAAATCAAACATGCAACTTTCAGATTACTAGAAGCGCTCTTGAACCACTAAACCACCACCAGCGCTTCTCGATAAAAATTCAAATGCTTACAGAAAGAAACCACAACTCGCATCTGGGCCGGACAGTGGCTGAAATATCATTTAAATGCATGTGCTTTTTGTTCTGGCGAAGATGTGACGGATGTGGTGAGGCGAGAATTAATATTATGCAATAAATAGCAAATCTATTAATTGAGAGAGAGAGGAAAAAAAAGAGAAAAATTAGCTCATTCACTCACATGCATGACAAACACACATCCAGCAGTTCAAACAAAGGAAATGAAAGTGAAATGGTTGCAGGTTCCTTTTATTTGCTTTCAGTTCAGACACAAGCTGCGATTCGACTCTTCGGTTGTCATTAGAGCGTGTTTGATTGAAGATAGTCGTAATCCTCAGTGTTTCTGGAGGTTCGGTCTCCAGCGCAGGACTAATGCTAACAGCATAGGTGTTTAATAACACAAACCCCTATCACGATTAGCATTAAACCCGAACTGGGACACGTTAGAGCCGCGATCGCGTCCACATCTGGACCAGAACCTGTGGAGAAGAAAAACAAAGTCGTATCATCAATGCATTTCTAAAAACACTAATGCATGCATAGGTCTGGATTGTGATGAGAAATGCAAACTAGGTGTGAATAGTGTGGTTTGCATCTTCTCCGTTGCCCACACATCCTCCAATCCAGATCAGATAGGTGACCTTTAAATGCCGGCAAAACTGAGTCACATTCACATCTGTCTCTTTGCTCTTTTTCCATGTTTTTAACTGCTATCCGAAGTCTGTCTGTCTCAGATATCACCGGCTGATTTAGACTTAAACCCTAAAGAGCAGGAAGGAAAGGTAAAGCCACCGCCGCAGCAGCAGCAGCAGCAAACTGTGGTTTTCTTCAGAGCTCTGAACACATTTACCTGCTCGGCTTCCTTCCTCATTTTCAATGTATTCCTGCCAGTCCTCTGTTTTACTCTGCTGCTTTTAGCCGAAAGCTGTTTTTTGCGATATTCCGATCATCTGAAACAGGTCTCACTGACTTTCTGTCTTTGTCTGGCGTCTTTCTCTCTAAGCAACAGAGAATATATATATTAGTAGGTGAGTCATAAAAAAAACCCCACCAACGGAAATTCATGGGGTAAAATACCGTATGCAGATTCAGTGTTTAGAGAGGATTGAAATCAATAATTCACTATTATAAAATACCTAGGAAATCAAAAGTGTTACTGGGAAGCTGCTGCCTGTTTTAAACTACAAAAAAAAAAAAAATTCTTCCTTAGTATTCACGTCTTGCTTTCTTGTATAAATATCTAAAAATTCTTAAATCAGGATGCATTTACTTGTTTTCTGAAAATATTATTCAAATTTTGTTAGTTTTTGCTTGAAACAAGTATAAATATCTGCTGATGGTGTAAGAAAAATAATCTTAATTCAAAGGCTAAACAAGATTATTTTTCTTCCCCCATTGGCAGATATTTTTACTTGTTTTAAGCAAAAACTAACAAAATTTGATTTTTTTTAATTTAAAAAAAAAAAAAAAATTGTCAAGTAAATGCTTCTTAATTCCAGAATTTGTAGATATTTATACAAGAAAACAAGACATGAATACTAAAGAAGAAATTTTTTTTTTTGCAGTGTGATAGTAAAAATACGATTAGGGATTTTCCTTCACAAACAACACAATCATATACAAGTCATGAATAAAAAAAGCATTAACATTCAAGATGATGATGATAGGTGGCAATTAACATGAAAGACACGGATACAGATAGTTTTGTACATGTATTGATTTATTTTTGCTGTCTCATATTATTATATGTTATATGGTATTATATTGTTACATCCATATTTGTATATTTGTACCACTTTGTATACGTTTCTTTCGCTGATCAATAATCTGCTATTGTTTCAGTTGGCGTGAGTCAATCAGGGATTTTCACTTGTTGGGCTGAACCTGTTATTCACTAAATGACTGTCTCACGAAATCTTCCACATTTTACCTCAGATGACCTGCTGAACAAACTAACCGGGTTAAACAGGTAAATAGTGTGTATTCCTAATTAATTGTAGGAAATCAGTATATTATTATGATTTCTGAAGATCATGTGACACTGAAGACTGCAGTAATGATGCTGAAAATACAGCTGCGCATCACAGAAATAAATTACAGTTTAATATATATTCACATAGAAAACTGCTGTTTTAAATTTTAATAATATTTCACAATTTTTACTGTATTTTTGATCAAATAAATCCAGCCTTGATGAGCAGCATGTTGCTAACTGGGTTAAATTGAGAGTACTCCAAAAAAAAATAAAAAATGAGCAGGTTTGCAATGGAAGGTTAACCAAACAATGAGTTTTCAAATAACTTTGTGCAAAGAAACCAATGTTTAATGTGTATTCTAACACCTATACGAGGCACACACACACACACACACGCGCACGGATATAAGTGTCAAAACATTGAAGAAAGATCTTCATGTTGAAAAAGCGAAAGTTTCATCATAAACCACTGAGAACTTGATGAAGAAATGGATGTTTTCTGAAGTCATCTGCTGTCATGCAGAATTCAGCCATAAACACACATTAGTGGTTGATTCAACGGTTTCCAACATTAATAATAAATCAGTATATTATTATGATTTCTGAAGATCATGTGAAGCTGAAGACTGCAGTAATGATGCTGAAAATACAGCTGCGCATCACAGAAATAAATTATATTTTAAAGTATATTAAACTAGAAAACTGTTATTTTAAATTGCAATAATATTTCACAAAATAACATTTTTTTCTGTATTTTTGATCAAAAAGAAGAAACTTTAAAAAAGATAAAAACTCTTACTGATCCCAAACTTTTGAGCGGCAGTGTTTATATATATATATATATAAACAATTGAGATCATAATTTTTTATGTTTTTAAAAGAAGTCTCTTCTGCTTGTCAAGACTGCATTTATTTGATCAAAAATACAGTAAAAATTGTAAAATATTATTACAGTGTAAAACAGCTGTTTTCTGTGTGAATATGTGTTAAACTGTAATTTATTTCTGTGATGCAGCTGTATTTTCAGCATCATTACTGCAGTCTTCAGTGTCACATGATCTTCAGAAATCATAATAATATACTAATTTGCTGCTCAACAAACATTTCTGATTATTAGCAATGTTGAACACAGTTGTGCTGCACAATATTTTTGTGGAAACTGTGATGCATTTTATTTTTCAGGATTCACAGATGAATAGAAAGTTCAAAAGAACAGAACAGAAATCCTATCAATAAAAGTCTTTATTTATCAATTAACACATCCTTGCTGAATAAAAGCATTCATTGCTGTTCAACTGCTCATTCATGCAAATATCTAATCAACCAATCACATGGCAGCGTCTCAATGCGTTTAGGCATGTAGACGTGGCCGAGACGATCTGCTGAAGTTCAACCCGAGCATCAGAATATGGGGAAGAAAGCTGATTTAAGAGTCAAAAGGGCTGGTATTTGACGGTATTTGACTGATCTTTTGGGATTTTTACAGAGAATGGTCGGAACAAGAGAAAATATCATGTAAGCGGCAGATCTGTGTGAAAATGCCTCGTTGATGCCAGAGGCCAGATGGGTTTGAGCCGAGAGAAAGACGACGGTAACTCAAATAATCACTTGTTATGACTGAGGTCTGCAGGAGAGCGTCTCTGAACACACAACACGTCAAACCTGATGGACTACAGCAGCAGAAAACAACAAGAAACTCACAAAACTGGACCAGAGCAGGTAGAGTTAACCACAAGAAAGCATGGATCCATTGCTTCAGATTGCTGTGATGGTGTAATGGAGTGAGGGATGTTTTTCTCAGCAAACTTTGGACACTTTTGTACCAGTTAAGCATCGTTTAAACGCCACAGCTTATTGCATTGCTTACTTAACTCTGAGTATTGAGTTGCATAAAGTCCATCCCTTCGTGACCAGTCTGCCCGTCTTCTGGGTAACGCACAAAGTAAGCTCAAATCATCTGAACATGACATGATCTCAATCAAACAGAGCACCTTCTGGATGCGGTGGAACGAGAGATTCACATCATGGATGCTGTCATATAAATACAGACCGAAATCTCTGAGGAATGTTTCCAGCAGCTCGTATCGACGCCACGAAGAATTAAAGCAGAACTGTTTTGAACAAACTGAAATGTAAAAATGTTCATTTTAAAACAATCTAATAATGCAAACTGAATATGAAACTTACTTAAAGAAGTACACTTCTATAAAGTACTTAAAGTGCTCTATTTTCACGCACTGATTTTCTACTTAATATACTAAAAATTGATTCTTTAGTACACTGTGAATATGAACTAAAATGCGTTTTTAACATACTATCTCTGTATTTAAAAAAATGTATATAGTTACCACTAGATGTGCACTAGATGGGTTCAAGTGTACTACAAGCGCTGACTAAATACAGAGATAGTATGTTAAAAGCGCATTTTAGTTCATATTCACAGTGTACTAAAGAATCAATTTTTAGTATATTAAGTACAAAATCAGTGCGTGAAAATAGAGCACTTTAAGTACAGTACATTATGGAAGTGTACTCTTTATTAAACAGGGATGAAGTAAGTTTTTCACGGTTTCGCGGCTCTGATGGCCTGAGGGTGAGTAAATAAACAGCGAATTTTAATTTTGGGGCGAATTCTCCCTTTAAGCATAATTTCAATGGAAGTTGTCATCAGTGTCGGGGAAAGTTACTTTTAAAAGTAATGCATTACAATATTACTCCCTAAAAAAGTAACTAATGTAACTAATTACGTTACTTTTGCGTTACTTTTCAAATCTGGGCAGGGCTTGCTTGCTTGTTTTTAATATAAAAAGTTATATTTTCAGCAAACGTAGAAGCCCTTTCACACCAAAAGCCTCAGGCTGAAGGAAAAATAAATGCATGGATGTACAGCAGAACACAGAAGAAGAAAGTTCAACACTTCAGCAATAATAATAAAAAAGAAGAACAAATGTTGATTTATCTCAAGTAATTTTTGCTTATTAGTATGATTGACACTGGTTAATAAACTGTGATTAAATGCATAAAGGATAATTGTATTATTTAACATATTTAATTATTGCAGATTTGCATCATATTCTGAGTTGCATTTCACTGTTTTTATTCATTTTGAGGAACACTGAATCTGTTTTTGTGTGTGTGTGTGTGTGTGTGTGTGTGTGTGTGTGTGTGTGTGTGTGTGAGATGAATTAATGCATGTTCACATTTATTCAAAAACTAAACATCTCACTCCAGATTTCTCTCAACATGAGGACAGCAGAGTTATTTGAAAAAGTAACGTCAAGTAAATTAGGAAGTAATGCGTTACTTTAATAGTTACTTGAATAAAGTAATCTGATTATGTAACTCGCATTACTTGCAATGTGTCACCCCCCCAACACTGGCTGTCATAACTTAAACAGTTTTTAAAGTGTGCATGCTCTGTTTCGTCAACGGTCACACTTGGCTTCATGTATGAGTCGAATGCATTGATCTCTACACATATGTCAGTGTGAAGCGTGTCTCTTCGGTTAAGATCGAAGGGGAAATGAGTGGTTTATTGCGGCTGAGATGAGAACAACAGACGACAAGAGCGAGAGGGAGAGGGAGGGGACGTTCGGAGAAACAGGGGACACCCCTAAACGCTGGAAATTCACAGCCCACGCTGTTCGCATATGATTGATGCGGTCAGAACAAAACTTCCAGTGCACAGGATCCTTCCCATGCGTTCTTACAGGTCAGCGTGGACACCGAGCGTTACGTTAGGATGACCACTGGAAGAAAACTAAATAAGGACTCTGATTACACTACGCTTGTAAACACTATTCTGAGTATTCAAGAAAAGCATGCACATTTCTGGCGAGTAATTCTTCACCACCATCCAGATGTTCAACCATGAGAAATAAACCATTATGTCACTTCCCTTTTCAATGTAGCTCAAAAAAACCACGTAGCAGACAGTTGAAATGAAGAGATTTCATTCATATAGAGACAGAGAGATAAGAGACACTGAGAATGAGACGCTTGATCAGTAATAATCGAAAGGCCAGGTGTGTGGTACTTCCCAAGGTTTCTAGTGCATACTGCAGTTCACAAATACTGTGGGAAAACATTCACATATTCACACTCCTGAACACACATTACACTGCAAAAAATGCTTTTCTTGAAACAAGCAAAATAATCTTGTTTTCTGTTTGAAATAACATTATTTTTCTTACCTCATTGGCAGATTATTTTGCTTGTTTCAAGCAAAAACTCACTTAATTTTCACTTGTTTTTGCTGCGAACAAGACAATAATTTTTACTGGAAACAAGACAAAATTCTAAGTAAGTAAAGCATTTTTTCCCGTGTAATATCTGATCTGAATTCACCCAGATTTTTATTTACATTTACACTGCTGGTCAAATAATTCAAGAGAAAGAAGTCTCTTCTGCTCACAGAGGCTGCAATTATTTGATCATAAATACAGTAAAAATGATTAAATATTATTAGGATTCAAAACAGCTGTTTTCTGTGTGAATATGTGTTAAACTGTAATTTATTTCTGTGATGCGCAGCTGTATTTTCAGCATCATTACTGCAGTCTTCAGCGTCACATGATCTTCAGAAATCATAATAATATACTGATTTGCTGGAATGATCAAAAGTGTCAGTAAAGACATTTATAATGTTACAAAAGATTTCTATTTGAACTTTCTGTTCATCTGTGAATCCTAAAAAAAAAATAAAAAGTATCACATTTCCACAAAAATATTGTGCAGCACAACTGTTTTCAACATTGATAATAATCAGAAATGTTTCTCGAGCAGCAAATCAGTATATTATTATGATTTCTGAAGATCATGTGACTCTGAAGACTGCAGTAATGATGCTGAAAATACAGCTGCGCATCACAGAAATAAATTACAGTTTAACACATATTCACATAGAAAACAGCTGTTTTAAATTGTAATAATATTTCACAATTTTTACTGTATTTTTGATCAAATAAATTCAGCCTTGGTGAGCAGAATTAAAAAATGCATATTCCAAACTTTTCACTACTATGTATTTGGCAGATACTTTTATCCAAAGTAACTTCAAGCAATACATATTTTTTACTCATAGGAATTGAATTCACTCCATCTATTTAATTTGGAGTTATATATATATATATATATATATATATATATATACATATACTGCTGCTCAAAAGTTTGGGATCAGTAAGATTTTTAAAGTTTTTTAAGGGAGTCTCTTCTGCTCATCAGGGCTGTATTTATTTGATCAAAAATACAGAAAAAACAGCAATATTGTGAAATCTTATTGCAATTTCTAATATTGGTTCCCTATTTTAATATACTTTAAAATATAATTTATTTCTGTGATGTGCAGCTGTATTTTCAGCATCATTGCTCCAGTCTTCAGCGTCACATGATCTTCAGAAATCATTCTAATATACTGATTTATTATCAGTGTTAAAAACAGTTGTGTCGCTTAATAATTTTTTTGGAACATGTGATGCTTATTTCTTTGATTTTTTGATGAATAAAAAGTTCAAAAGAACAGCATTTGTTCAAAATAGAAATCTTTTCTAACAATAGAAGTCTTTACAGTGACATTTATTCATTTAACACAAAAGTATTAATTTCTTAAAAGAAAAAGAAAAAAAGAAAGAAAATGTACCGACCCCAAACTTTTGAATAGCATTGTATATTGTAACACAAAATGTATTTTTTAAATAAATGCTGCTCTTTTTAACTTTTTATTAATCAAAGAATCCTAAAAAAAAATATCACAGGTCCCCAAAAAACATTAAAACAAAAATTCAGCTTTTAAAATAGAAAACTGTTATTTTAAATTGCAATAATTTTTCACAAAATAACAGTTTTTTTTCTGTATTTTTGATCAAATAGATACAGCCTTGATGAGCAGAAGAAACTTTACAAACACATTAAAAATCTTACTGATCCTGAAACTTTTGAGCGGCAGTGTTTATATATATATATATATATATATATATTTTTTTTTTAAATGGGAAAAAATGTCAGTGACATTTCAATGAATAAAAAGCATAAAAATACAAAACATTTCCAGGACAAAATGTGAGTGACTGCTGGAAATTGCTTCGTGGTTACTAGGGTGTGTTAGTGGTTGCTAAGATGACTTGAGTTGACTTGTTATCAGCACGTTGCTATGTGGTTGCTAGGGTGTTGCCATAACGTTTCTACAACGTTTTTACTGGCGTCTCATTGTGCGGTTAATGTATACACACACATATAATGTAGATATATGTAATGTATATAAAAGAATAACATGCAAAAAGTTCCTGAATCACTATTTATTTGTACATCAAACAGCTCGTGAAATCTACACGTGCTCCGGCGTCTCTAAAGAGTTAAGCTCTGCATCCTGTCTGTGATGATCTAAATTTACTGAAGGATACAGAAGTGGGCGAACCACAGTAAACCTGATAAAGAGAGAGTTAGGGGAAAATGCATCATAGTATTGCA